>CM066166.1:53769975-54029975 GCA_033629205.1 Lithocarpus polystachyus
GTTTTTTTTTTCACGTTTTTTTTTTTCTGCAGTCCTTTTTTTTCACTTTTTTTTTTTTCTTTCTGCAGTTTTTTTTTCACGTTTTTTTTTTTGGGAACTTAGTGCACAATTTTAACCTAGTGCACGCACAAAACAAGAACGAAAAACAAAAAACAGAAACGGAACAAGATAGGAAGATAACAGGAAACAAAAGATAAAAGGATAGAAAACTGATTTTAGAACCTAAGCTCTGATACCAAATGATGCGAACCTCAACAGACTAGCTTTGAGACCCAACAAACAATATTGGAATATTGGCCCAGAAAGCTAAAATTCAGATTTGATAGAAACCCTGACCCAACGTTTATAAGAGAAACGCGAACCAAAGGTATAAGTAACAGACCTTGACCCAATGATTATAAAGGAATCACGAACCAAAGGTATAAGTTTGAACGCCACAAGGAAGAATCCTTGATAAGTTCACAGTTCTTGAAGAACTAAAGAGAAGAGCAAAGCCTCACCTTTTCTGATTTTATTCCATCATCTCCTCTATTACAATGAGTGCATGCTATTTATAAGGCATGGCTGAATGTAGAAAACCTAAAAAACGTTCTAAATAATAAAAGCCTAAAATTAAGGAAGATCTAGTCCAAAATTAGAAGATCTAAATTAGGAAAAGTATCTATTAACTGATTTAGAGCTGGAAAGTCAATCAGCCATAATTCCATGCCATAAATAGCGCCCAATTAAGTCAGATCAGCCCTCAATAGCTTGGATTAAATTTATTATGCCTTTATCTTCCTTTGGGTCCCACCTGAAATGTCCTGCGATAGAATCAGCCCAAATCTCTTGAATCAGCCCATTAAGTGCTTCTTTGATCTTCTTGGATCTCGCTCTTGTAATTGGCCCAACTGGAACAAGCAATGTATCCTTGAATGCTTGTTGATTCTCATCAGTCATGGAAATAGAATTATGAGTTATGGAAACTAGAAATCCAAACACCCCCTAAGTCATCAACTCTCCTTTTCTGAATTTTTTTTTTCCAGATAGGATGCTTTGCTGATGTTTAATGATAAGAATAATAAAAGAAACTTGAGATAATGAGGCGTTTTGCGTTGCCCTTTTTTTTTTTTGGGGGGGGGGGTGCTTTTATATCCTTGCAAAACAATACAATTATAATAATTAATAAGTGAGAATTACACTTTATCCACATGTGGTTTTTTTCAAATTTAATTTACCCATTCGCGCTTTCTTTTTTTATACTTTATCTACCTATGCTTCACTTTGTTACCCTTCCGTTATCCACCTCATATTTTTCCGTTACTCTAACAAGTTTCTTATCAAAAACACAACCCATGAAAGATCAAACACACATCTCTCAAAAAAACACACCCCCATGCCTACAGTGCTCACCAGACGATGATCTGGAGGCTATAAAGCGTCTTTCCTGAGAGATTGGACCGAGACCCAGTAAGGGTTTGAACATGCAACTACACCGAGACTATAAATACGCCTCACTCCTTACTCATTACACACCTTCTCTCTCTCTCTCTAAAAGCTAAAGCTTTCTCTCCAAAAGCTAAAGCTTTCTCTCAAAGAATCCAATCATTACCGTTGGGGTTTCACTCTTCTACGACTAAGAGAGGTTCGTTAATTTTTTTTGAAAAATTCTACTCTCCAAGAATCCAAAACAAAAGCTCTCTCTCTCTGTGACTCATAAAATAAACCTCACTCAACGCAATAAAGAAAGATTTCAAGTTCACAATTATTGCCGTGGGGTTTCGCTCTTCTACGACTAAGAGAGGTTCGTTAATTTTTTTAAAAAAATTCTACTCTTTATTTTTCAAGAGGATGTAAATCGTTTTAATAAAAGAAAGGACAATAAGATTCCTTAAATGGATGTACATCATCCACATCATGTACATTGTCCACATTAAGAAAAGATGATAAGATTTCTTAAATGGATGTACATCATCCACACAAAGTAGAGACGATAAGGGCCTGTTTGGTTCAAAAATTTTCATCACTCAATTTTCGTCACTCATCACTCATCACTCTAAAATATCACACCCAAACGGCACCATCATTCAGTTACCATCATTCAATATTTTTCACACTATTTGTGGGTCCCATACCTGTCACTTTGTACAGTTTTTTTTTTCACTGGGTTTAGTCTGCACACTTTTTTTTTTTTTTTTTTTTTTTTTTTTTTTTTTTTTCAGGATGAGTGTCGACCGAACCCAACCCAGTGAAGAAAAAGAAAAAAAAAATAATAAGAGTGAAGACATGAAGACCGAACCTAGGAAAAAAAAAAAAGTGAAGACCGAACCCAGTGAAAAAAAAGAAAAAGAATAAGAGTGAAAAAGAAGAAGAAGAAGAATAAGAGTGAAAACGTGAAGACCGAACCCAGGGAAAAAAAAAAAAAGCCCAGACCGAACCCAGTGAAAAAAAAGAAAAAAGAAAAAGAGGTTGACTGGTCAAAAGTTGCAGCTGAGTGGGTCCTCTATGTGTGTTTAATTACAAAAATGCCATTGAGTTATGAGTTATGGAAACTGAAAATAGCCAAAATGTATTTTCAGTTTCCATAACTCACAACTCAAAAATCAGAGAATTGAGTGATGGAAATTGAGTTATGGTGCTCCCAAACAGACTTCTTGCTATGGGTCCTACCATTTTTGAGTTATGAGTTATGGAAACTGAGAATTGAGTTATGGAAACAAGTGAACCAAACAACCTCTAAGATTCCTTAACGGATGTAAATTGTCCTAACCGAGTTAAAATGCGAAGATTCCTTAAGGGGATGTAAATCATTTTAACCAGAAGGACGATAAAATTCCTCAAATAGATGTACATCGTCCTCACTAAGAAAAGATGATAAGATTTCTTAAAAGGATGTAAATCGTCCAAACAGAAGCCAAGTCAATAAGATTCATCAAATGGATAAAGGTCGTCTAACTAAGAGCTAAGGCTGAGGTGATAAAATGGTGAAATAAACTTCATAAGTGGGCAAAATTTTTTTCCCTAAGTCCCAAAATGGACGAAGAGCATGCTTTAGCAAACCAAAAGCAATGGAGCACAAGTCATGACAGAATAAGAAGTACAAACTAGAAACATTCACAAACAACATGAACACAAAGAAGGTAAACACACACACACACACACACACGCACATGTAAAAGTTATAGATAGTTCATAAGCCCCAAAACTGGTAGGGCACCCAAAAAAAAAAAAGAAAAAAAAAAAGAAGAAAAAAAAAGGAAAGCAAGTAATAAAGCTATGCTATAGGAGCGTCAATCCCTCACTGGAGGATCCTCGCTTACAGCAGCAGTAGCTTGGGTAGCCTACTTCGCCTTGTCTGCCTCGATCTCCTTATCAATAGCTTCAAAATCCAAGTCCTCCAAGTCTGTCTTTGGGCTGTGTTTCACCAGGTATCTTCTCAACAGTTCAAAACCTTTGAAGTACCAGCTAAAAAAAATTGCATTATATTTGTCCGAAAGTTGAAAGGCATGGACGGCCTTGGCAACAACGCTCTTCATCTTCTGGTTGGCTGTCGTGAGTTGTTTGTCCTTTTGCTTTGCCAGCAGCTTCTACGCATTCAGCTACTCAGAAAAAGCCTGGATATTTTCTTTGTAGGTGTTGTTGGCATCCATCGCAGCTTTTAAGTCCTTCTTCAGACCAGAAGCTTTTTCCTCTAGCTCCTTCATCTTAGAAATGGCCACCACGGCCTTCTCCTCATTTGCTAAGTATTGGCAGGTAATGTGCATCGTCTCCCCTAACACCTATCAACCAAAATTACACAATAGTCAAGATCAGCTGAGATAATTAATGCTTAAAGACAAAAGAAAGAAGAAATGGAAGAAAATTACTTGGACGAGTTTATGAACATGGCGGCTCACCATCTCGTGAGAGGGCACGCCTGAAATTTCCTTCAGCTCCTCGAGCGTCAAAACCTCATTAACTCGAGCCAAAGACGTCCTAGCATCAGCCCAGACACTGTTCCCTACTTTCTCCTTCCCTTTACCTCCTGTCTTGCGTTTCTTTGCAAGAGGGATGACCTCCTCGATGGAGACGCCCAGAGAAGCAGCGCGTCCTTCGTTTAGGGCAGGGGTGGACGAACCCTTCTTCGCCGCTTCTTTATCCTTTTCCTTCTCAATGACCTTCAGCCTTCGTTGGCCAATACTGGAGAGGGGCTCATTCTTCTTCGTCTTGATCTTAGCATACAACTCCTGGTTAAACTTGGCCGTCATCTTTGCAAAAGAAGAGAAACAACGAAAAAGTCAAAAAAAAAAAAAAAAAAAAAACGAGGAAAGGAAGAAAGGAAAAAGGCGATCCATTTTCTTCTTAAGATAACTTACTCTTTTTTTCTTCTCGACGAATGGCACGAAGGACATAGTGAGAAGGGTTTGGACCTAAACAATGACGAGCTAAAGTACGAGGATCAACCAACTCGTCAAAATCGTCAATGGTACTCGCGTACTTAATGGCTTCCTGAACATGCTCTCAAGCTCAGGACGCTCTTTAACTACGAAAATAGAAAAACACAGAAGGTTAGAATGGATGATCAAAACAACTAATAAATTGAAAGAAAGGCATCACTTAAGAGGCAAACGCACCAAGCTGAAGGGTCTCCCACCGACGCAGCAGCCTAGGGACATCCCCCTAAAAGTTGTCAGAAAGGGTCTCCCACCATCACCTGACATGAAGAAATATCTAGACTTCCAATAACAGAAGGACAAAGGGAGATTGACGATGAGATGAGACCTTCTATCCCAAGGCACAAGTTTATAGTACCCAAACTCTTTAGATTCTTTCAGACGGTAAAGATGGACGAATTCATTTATCATGATCATATCTCTGTTAGCTATGGTCATCTAAATCACCATATAGCTTATGACGATTCTCCACGAATTCGGCATAAGCTGTCCTGGAGCTATGTTTAGATGATGAAGGAGTTCCATTATAAACGGATGGACAGGAAATCCGAGGCCACACAAGAACACAGCCTTATAAAAACGAACCTCACCATAGGCAAAGGTGTAAGACTTTTCACCCTTTCTAGAAAGATGAACCCTAGTCTCCTCAGGGACTAGAACCTATCCCTGAATCTACTAAGGGTATCTCCATTCAGAGAGCACTCTTCTTTGAGGGCATGAAAAGGTCAGGTTGTGGCAGAAACTGAAGGGTGAGAAGACGAGGGTACAGAAGAAGGCACGGAGGTAGCTGTGTCAGTCTCGGCCCCGGCTGTGCCGGCACTGGATGAAAGGCTGGTCTCTAAGTCACCCGATCTAACCTCAGAATCCATATTCTCCCTCCTTAAAGACTCTCGCACACACCTAAACCAATCCAAGGATTGGCGCAACAATGGGTACAGATTACCTAACACTAGACCTAGGTTACTATCACTTAGAACAAAATCCCAAATCTGTGGGTAATGGTCACTAGAGGAACCTAAAAAAACACCCAAGCGAGCAAAAAAAGAAAGCAACGGAGGGTGAAGTGCGCCTAATATCAGAATAATCAACCATCAAGGGAAGAAATAAAGTTCTAAAAGGAAAAAGGAGCACAAAGAAAGAAAAGAAATAAAACTATAAAAGGAAAAAAGGAGTAGAAAGTGGCGTACCTGAGAGAAAGGAGAAACTGAGAAATCAAAGAGCAAAGCGCAGAAGGAAAGTGAAGAAATGATAAAGGAAAGACAAAGGGTTAAAAAGGGTTGCCTCGAAAAATGTGAGAAAGATGAAGGGCCTCATCAGAACCGAGACCCCCCAGCTGGCCTAAAAGTGACACGTGGCCACGACGCACACCACGCCGCCGCTGAGCAATTAATGCGGAAGGGTAGAACCCCAAGCGCCATAACCGCCAAAAAAAAAAAAAGAAAAAAAGAAAAAGGAAAAAGCTCTTCACATTCCCATGGTCATCCCAAAATTGGATGACCTCAGAATAAGGGGGGTAGCTGATAGGCCTGGCAATATCCTTGTCCAGAGAAGGAGACAGTGGACGAAGGTAACATTAATCTTCTTCCCTCATAGTATCCATCAGACGAAGAAGAGGCCATTCACTCATAATCAATGGCGAAGCGTTACATAATAATAATGAGTCTCCGTACTGTTGGAGAGACGAAGATCTTATCATTAACACCCCACATAGGCGTTATAGATACCACATTGAAACCACCATTAAAACACCTCCAATGGCTAGGAAGAGGAAACAAGCGTATATATACCAGCACCCTAGGACCTAAGGAGGTACTGAATCTCTAACTAATATTCCCTCATACTTTGGTATTGAACCCTCTTTTCTTTTCCCGGCTATCTGACTTTACCATCAGAGGTTTTGTGGCAGGCACCACACCGGTAACCCATATTCTTTCCTTTCTTCATGTACTCTTGCAGGGCTTTTGGTAGCTTTGGACAGCTTTCCCTCTGGACAATCATTCTGACTGACGATTTCAACATCATTAGTTAGTGTTAATGTTTAGGATTAAAGATAGGGTTAGGGTTAGGATTAGTGTTAATATTAATATGAATGTTGAGGGTTTGAATTTAGGGGTTTAGGTTAGTGTTAATGTTTAGGTTTAGTGTTAGGATTTAGGGTTTGTGTTTGGGTTTGGGTTTGGATTTAGGGTTAGTGTTTTTGTTTAGGGTTTGGGTTAAAGTTAGTGTTATGTTTAGAGTTTAGGGTTTAGGGTTTAGGTTAGTTTCATCAAGGTTTGGAATCCAAAGGCCACTTTCCTTGGAGATTTCACCCTTTGGAGTCCAAGGGCCACTTTCCATGGAGATTTCACCCTTTTGACTGTTGAAAGACTATGAAGTTAGAAGACTTTGAAACTGAAAGCATAGTTATTAAGCTTGGACTAAGCCTATTTTAGGCCAGCTCTACTATACTCCCCTTCCTTCGCCCCTTAATCCTAGCGGGCCCTAAAAGTTAACTCTATCTATGAGCTAGGTCACTGGTTCAATCAATTGGTCACTGGTAGAACCATAGGGTCATATATGAAATAAAAATAAAAAGTTAGAAAATCATAAAACAAATATGTAAATTAAAAAAGGAGGCATATGCCTAAAAAGACATATTTTAGTAAAATTCGGATGAGATAAATATACAATTAAATTGATTATAAATTTTCAATAAAATTATTTAAAACAAACACATGAGAAAGAATAAAACATCAAGGCATCAACAATTTGTGTAAGTTACAATAAGAAACAACAATAACCATTAATTTTTTTTTTTTTACATAGGAAGGCTAAAACCTAAAATTCTAAAATAATAAAAGAATGCTTCTAGTTTTATAAGTAATGTCAAACTATTAAACAATGTCAGGTAAAACAATAAACAAAACAACAAAATAGTCAAAGGAAGAAACAAAATCACATTCACACTACACGACAAAAACAAAAACAAAACAAAACAAAAAAGATTAAAGCCTAAAAAACTTGGCTTGAGTTTTATAACTATAACATATACGGATAGCGATCAGGTTAGGAGCAGAAAATTGATGGAAGTCTTGGACAGAGACACGTGTACATCACTATAATGGTTTTTTTTTTTTTTTTTATAATTTTTTTATGGCCTGTTTGGATGGAGGGGAGAAGGAGAGAGAGTAGAGTAGAGTAGAGTTGAGCTGGCTAAAAATAAACTAATTTTGTGCTAAATTTACTTTACTCTACTCCCCCTTCCTTAATCTTAATCCAAACGGACCATAGGTTTTTCCTCTCTAAATTACTATATTCTCATGCATTAAATAGTAAATGAGTCAATAAAGGAGACCTATAGAGGTAATTTTTAGCCAAGTTACACGGTTCTTCACAAACATGTTGGGTTTGGCTGGATTTGACTAGGTCCTTGCAAAAACAATCTAATTAAGCATTCGGATCGATCTATATGCTGGGTTACCATGTTATCGATTTATGATTTCCCACATCAAAAAACCCTTTCAAGATGTTAAACTCTGGATTTTTGGTTTTCCATATCAAAAACCGTATCAAGATGTTAACCTTCGTTTTTTAGTTTTCCACATTAAAAACCTTTTTCATGTTAAAGCCTTGGTTTGCTGGTCTTCCACATCAAAAGTTTTTTCAAAGATGCTAAACCTTGGTTTTTTTTTTCATGATTTTTTTATATCAAAAACCTTATCAAGCATTAGTCTTGGTTTTCTGGTTTTGCACATAAAAAAACATGTTCAAATGTTGAATCTTGGTTTGCTAGTTTTCAACATTAAAAACTTTTTCAAACCTAAGTTCTACTTTGCTAGTTGTGTTGGTGATACTGGATTTGTAAGGGAAAAACCAAACTGATCCAAGAATGGGGTGAAGGATGGCTGGATTCGCCATCTGGTTTAGGTCCAGAAACCAAATTGGGCATTTTGGGCCACTTACTTACACGCATAGGTTTATATACATGATTATGGGTTTAGAGTTTGGGTACAGTTTGGGAAGATGTTAGGAACCTAAGATCGCCTGGCTTGTGGGCCGGTCTCCATTATGTGTTGTTAGGCTATATTTAATTAAAGAGTTTATTAAGAGAGCTCTAATCCTTAACCCTAAACATTCATCATACACTCAATTAAAAAGACACATACAACATGTTAAAGATTACACAATAATAGAATAGGAAACTCAACAAAAAAAAAAAAAATCAAACATATACTAAAAAGGAAAAAGATAACAATTAAACAAAACACAAAAGGAAAAAATTTCAAATAAAAAAACATGGCAAAATTCACCAAATAAATACGGAAAGCAAATAAACATGTAATTAACCTAAAATAGCATCAAATAGAATTATAGAACACATGAAAAATGATTAATTAAATAAAAACGAGATTTTGCCCTAATCTGGGCATGCATACTCGACGATGCATACACATCCTTTAGCACAAATTCGAAAGATCACATTTTGCAAGATTTGAACAAACAAAGGTCTTAACAAATAAGCATTTTAGAAACCCTAAATACTTAACTAAGAACCAAATATAACTAACCTATAATCATGTTAACACATCAAACAAGAATCATAATCATTGAACAAAACAAATATTAATATTCAAACTAACATCACACCAAGAACATGTCAATATAACATAAGAATAAAATAAAGACACAAGAACAGATTATATCAACCCATAATCATATTAATACATATCAAGCATAATTAAAAACATAAACAAATTAAATATAACAAGTAGAAAAATTATATTAATAAACTCATGTGAATCGTTTAAACAAAGAAGGAGTTCATGGAAAGAACACCCACCTTGCTTAAGATTAGGAGTATAGAGTTTATTTAACCAATCCTTTAGTGCCTACAACACAAAAATTAGATTGAGAGAATAAGAGAATTAAATAATCACAATAATTTTTAGGAATCACAACTCAAGAACAAACTTTAATTGAAAAAAGTTTTGGAAACAATTTAGAAAACTAGTTTCTACCCTAGAAAACTAGTTTCTACCCTAGAAAACTACTAGAGAGAGGTTTTGACTCTATAAAAAGCGTGCTTAGGTGTTGAGTGGGTGATTAGAGAAGATGAACTAGGGTTTTAGAGAAGATGGAGGCAAAAAATCAACTCTCTCTAGCTAGGGTTTTTATTAGAGACATAAAGTGAGTATTTATATATTAAAACTAGGGTTTTTGGGGGCTTTTTAGAGGCCTTTAGATGTTCCTAAGGGTCTAGAAGCTGGCCTCCATCAAAAAATGATGTTTTATGAGCCAAAAATCAAGTCTTGAAGACTTGGAAACGTGGTTGCGTACGCGTACTTCCCAAAAACCCTAAATTTGACTACACAGTTGGCCTAACTTCAAACAGCTATAACTCACTCAATATAAATTCATATCATACAAAATATATGTCTAAATTGAAGCCTAGGATGTTTACTTTCCAATGAAATAAACTACACTCAAATATTCATTGTGGGTCAAAATTTATGGTCAAAACATTGAGTGAATGTCATTTTTCATTATCGTTTTAAAAGTAATTTGAGCACTTTTGAGTTGTGATTACTTCCAAACTATTATGAACTCTTTAATTACCTTTGGTTGATGTATGTCAACCTTATCAATGGAGCCGAGGACCAAAGTCTAATAACAAGTACAAAATGAGGTGTTTATAATGGGTTGAACCTAACACTTAATAAATAAAATGGATAAATAGTTCACCACTCTATGGAATACAAAAACACCATCCAAAGAGATATAGGACTAGAAATCGCCACCTAAGGAATCCACCAATGGGATAAGAGTTTAAAAGAAGAAATTCATCTTTTGAAGCTCAAAGCTTTTTTAATATGAAAATACACTCTCTTATTATTTATTTCAGCCAAAAGGCTTTTATAAAGCTTAGAACAGCCCTCTAAGCATAGGAAAGCGAAAATATCATTTAAAGATTAAAATTTCAAGATTTTGACTCATAGGAACTATAAGAAATAGAGCCTGTTTGGATTTTTTTTTTTTTTGATCACTCATCACTCCTCACTCAATTTTCGTCACTCATTACTCATCACTCATCACTCATCACTCATCACTTAAAATACCTCAATTTTTCCAAACCCATCCAAACATACTATTCACTCACTCATTACTCAGTCCAATAGTTTCAAAAAAAAAAAAAAAAAAAAAACTCAAGAAGTCAACAATTTCGGCCACAGTACGCGTGTCTGGCTGGGATTGTTTCAAAAAAAAAAAAAAAACAAAACAAAATCCAAAGTCAACAATTTCGGCTGTACAGTATATAATTTTATGTTTAATTACAAAAATGCCATTGAGTTATGAGTTTTGGAAACTGAAAACAACCAAAATGTGTTTTCAGTTTCCATAATTCATAACTCAAAAATCAGAGAATTAAGTGATGGAAACAGAGTTATGGTGCTCCCAAACGAATACTCAGTTATGGGTCCCACCATTTTTGAGTTATGAGTTATGAAAACAGAGTTATGAGTTATGGAAACTAGAAATCCAAACGGCCTCTAAATGACTTATTTGCCTAGGAAAACTAAAACATAAAAGCTAACCATTTCCTAGGAAAACTCCAATTAAATACTATTTGACTTTTTAAATGACTTGTCTCCTTAGAAGAACTAAAACATAAAAGTTAACTATTCTCTAGAAATATCCCAACTAAATGTCATTTGGCTTTTTAAATGAGGCCCAGGAGAACTAAAATATAAAAAGCTAACTATTACCTAGGAAAACCCTAATTAAATGCCAATTAGATGTATTTGACTTCTTTTCCTAATGATAAAAGTTCAAAATGATGGGTTGCACTTCTGGTCTTCAAGGAGCACATTTAGGCCAAGCTTAGTACCAAATTGGTCTTGCTAGAACTTGGGACACTTCGGTGTCAATTGAGAAAATAAACACATTGGGGAGCTTCCCTGAGTATTTATTAGAACATTATAGAAACACAATTTAACCCGAAAGGTCTAAGTTTAATAAGTATGTGTTCAATTATGTTATATTAACTATTCATTTTTCTCATCATTATTCAATGTGAGACTTTACTTACACGTAGGGACGGACCCAGGATTTCAACTTAGGAGGGGCCGAAGATAAGCAAAAAAAAAAAAAAAATCAAAAAATTCAAAAAATTCAAATACACATCCATATAGTATTAAGAAACTTTCAATCAAGACAATTACACAAAAATCATTGTTTCTTAATATATTAAGATGCTATCATCTACCAACAAAAACAAAAGACACAAAACATTATTATTTCTTAATACACAGAACATTATTGTTTTTTTACATTTTTTTTTAGATTTACATAGGCTGGGTTGATGATTCATGATTTTGGAGGGGCCCAAGTTACATAGTAAGGGGGGCCCAAGTCTGAATTTTTTTTATTTTTTACTAAAAATTAAACTACTAAAAAAAAATTGTTGGGTCTAGGGGGGGCCTGGGCCCCCACTTGGGTCCGTCCCTGCTTACATGTGTATACCCAACAAGTTATTTTTATAAAAAGCCTTCTCAATTTACTAAACCTTGGGTGTCTAGTTTTCAACATAAAAAATCTTTTCAAATGAAAAATCCTGATTTTCTAGTTTTTCACATAAAAAATTTCTTTAAATTTTAACACTAATTTTATGGTTTTCCATATCAAAAACCTATTAAAATTTTGATTTTATGGTTTTTTAAAGTACAACTGCATTGCCAAATGACATCATGAAGAATGTCGCTATTGTGGTCTAACTTAGTTCAATATTTCATTAACAGACAAATCGCATAATTCAACAAAGAATGGTGAGATCTTGATTATGGCTAGGACCAACCACAAAATGTGGTTGTATGATTAATGTTGAGATTTCAAGTCTATCCTGACACTAGTCCCTTCCTAGTCCATGATTTTTTCAACTGGTTTTTAAACTAAAATTGTCTTGTTTCTACTCTAAAGTCTAAACCAAAACTATTGATATCTTACCTCGTGTATCCATCTTGTTGCACGTTTGATAACATAATATAGATGCCCCCAAGATTGGGTATGTATTCTATCATATTGCATTGCACAACATTTTAGAGGTATAATCAAATTAGGTATTGACTACGTTTAGGCATCTTAGGTGTGCCTAACACCTTTCCATCGAATCTATGTTTCTACTTCAAGACACAATTTGACCTAGTTTAGGTTAGAGGAACTAAACTAATTAAAAACCAACTATAAATTTAAGTGACCAATCACTTATTAAGAAATCCCAATAATTAGTAGTGACTCCTTACACTTTAAAAATCCACCCCTACGTGATCAAACTCTACTAATACAAGTAATGCAAATGATACTCTCACATACTAAGTGGGACCACCCACTCATTCCACCTTAGTCGCCATTCTCCCAAGCATAGGACGGATTCGATTGGGTACAATGATTGACACCGAAGTTTTTGTAACATATTGTTCAACTTGAAACTCAAAGATGTTCACATTTTCAACTAAATATGATTACTTTCACATTAATCTCTCTTACATAGGTATGGAAAAATCTAACACGACTTGCGAACCTGACACAACTAACCTGTTTACAAACAAGTCATGGGTTAAGGCTAAACAAGTTTGGGTCATATTTGGGTTGAAACGGCTAACCTGTTTAATAAACGAGTTGTGTTCGTATTCAACATGCAAATCTATTTGACTCGTTTGACTCATTTAGTTTATGAAGGTATTAGTTATTATTATTATTATTATTATTATTATTATTATTATTATTATTATTATGTTATTAATGCTTAATTTATGCTTATATTTATATGTTTATTACTATATTTATGGTTGTAATTGTATTTTAATTTTAGACCTATTAATCAAATGGGTTATTAAACTAGTCATTTGTATTATCATTTACATGACTTGTTAATTAAAACGAGTTAAATGTGTCGCGTCGGGTTGACCTGTTTAATAAACATGTCATGTTAGGGTTGAACATTATTGACACGTTTACTAAACAGGTTGGGTTTGGGTCAACATATAGCCAAATACTCATAACTTGACACGACACAAATCTGACCTGCAAACATGAATTGCCACTCCTACTCTCACATGATAAGTTTAACCATTTCAAATGGATAAGACTTAGGTACAGTACTTAGGTGTTGTTTCTTAGGTTCTTCTTTTAAGATTCTGCTATGTGGATTTTTCCTTATAGGATGGAAGTGTATTTTTTTAGTTAAGTAGCCACATGGCTAAATTTTAAGAGGGGAACCTAAGAAATAGTAGCTAAGATACTGTACCTAAGTTTTGTCCATTTCAAATCTCTCTTACATAATGAATTAACCATTTTGAAACTTATCACTTATAAGTGTCAAACCATTGGTGTGAAATCAATACTGTTTAATTAATTGCATATAATAACTCCTACAACTCAATGCAATTAAAATGCCTTTAATTATTACAATAAATGCCCAAAGCAACATTGAATGCCATTTATACTGACTATCATTAATTATCATATACTGATTTTAATTGCTTAGACAACCTATTTATTATTTTTCATTAATGATGCTACTTTGTTTGTTTATTTGCTAAATTCTATTTTTTAACGTGAGAAATGCTATGTTGACAACATTTTCATAACATTTTTACAAAAAATTTTAATTGACGGGTTTTTACAAGTTGTTCTTAGTGGAGGTAAAAAAGTAATTTCAGTGGTAGGTTCAAATTAGAACCAACAATAACTAACCACTTATGATTTGTTGTGAAAGTATTGTGAAAATATTTTGAATATAGCAGTTCTCTTTTTACATTGGATAGAAATATCAAATAGTATCATTTCACACTTTTTTAATAGATAGATGAACCCCTTTTAAAAATTGGTTTTTAACTTAGTATATATGTATAGATGTACATTAAAATTTGTTTCTAAATTGAATAATAGTTATTATTATTATTATTATTATTATTATTATTATTATTATTATTATTATTATTATTATTATTATTATTATTATTATTATTATCAACTCTTGAAAGAGCCTTGTAATAATATTATTTGATAGAGTAAGCAAATTGTTTAATTTTGATTGTGCTATTTTAAAGGGAAAAAGAAGGACTAGTGTGTCCTTAACATAACATTTGTTATTGTGTGATGTAATAATTGCAATAAATATATATTTATTGTAGAGACTTGATATGGAGACCAAACCCAAGCAGTATGGGATCTTGGCCCAGTAAGCCCAATACAATAAATTTATAGAGAATGAGTCAAAGAACTAGGCCCTAATGAGCTGGACAACGGCTGGTAGGGATTTAAAGGATGATCGAACAAGGACAGGGAGAATAGAATTGAATAAATTCACTTATCCGGGGAGATCTTTTTTATATAAATCAATAACAATTGAGTATAAATACTATTTTGATTCGTACAACGTCCCTTTTGTTATTGTGTGATGTAATAATTGCAATAAATATATATTTATTGTAGAGACTCGATTTGGAGACCAAACCCAAGCAGTATGGGATCTTGACCCAGTAAGCCTAATATAATAAATTTATAGAGAATGAGTCAAAGAATTAGGCCCTAATGAGCTGGACAATGACTGGTAGGGATTTAAAGGATGATCAAACAAGGACAGGGAGAATAGAATTGAATAAATTCACTTATCCGATGAGATATTTTTTTTATATAAATCAATAACAATTGAGTACAAGTACTATTTTGATTCAAACAACGTTCCTTTTCACTCTCCCCCCCCCCCATTTCTTCAGGGGTTTTTTGCTTTATATATCTCCCTCCTGGTGATCTTGACCTTCCATTTGTTGATCATCTAAGCCACCACTTGAGTGCTCGTCCCATCAAACACCCCTTTTGGCTTTCTGTGAGTTGTGGTGGCTAAGGGAGCACTGTTCAAGGGGTCTTCACCACATAAATGTGGCCAGAAAAGTAGCTGTAACACATTAAATGCGGTGGTAACAGCTTTTCCTTAGGTACCTCCTAGCTTCCACCTTTTGGTGCGCTCGAGGTGTACGTTACTGTCACTGGAGCTTCCTAGAAGATCGTTTTGATTAATAGGGTCCATATCTGGTCCGTGTTTAGCTTGTCCGAGGAGATATTCTTCCTCGGACCACCCTCCCAGCCATATCATGTTCATGAAGGTCTAAGCTTAAACCATTAATGACTATTTAATCGTCCTCGGATCACCTATGTTCTCGGCCAAGGCCCAAGACCCAATATCGGGTTTGGGCCTTTCCCCCACAATAACCCCTCAAAATTCCAATTTTCCCCCCTCTCATCCGAGGAGAAAATTGGGCTTTTGATTTTTAAGAGATAAGACCATTTATTTCTCTAGTTCATACATGCGAAATTATCACTTTGCCCACCTCATTATTACTACTGACGCGTCGTAGCCCGCGAGTCGTCATTAATTACTCCAGCCGGCGTTATGTTCCCCGCATCCAACGGTGGGGCATCAATCCAACGGTTGATATTTTTCCTTGGGTTTTGAGCGGGATAACTCCCATTCAACCTTACCTTCTATATAAAGCGTTGAGAGAAATCAGTTTTCCTTTACTTTATGAATTCCCAAGTCCTCTAGAGATTTCAGGCACTCCAATTCACTATGCTCTGTATAGCCCTAAGTCTCCTTAACTCTTTTCCTTAACGGATTTCCAAAAGATTTTTCCAAAGGTTCAAGATTTGACACATTCACTTGTTTTCGTAAGTATCTATTTCTTCAGACCTTCTTTTTCTCCTCGGCCGAGTCCCTCGGCCTTCTTCCTTATTAGAAAACTCCCTCCTTGCCATCCACGTTTGCTTAGATGGTTTGCTTAGATGGGTAGATTTAAGCACTTAGTGAGTTCTCCGGTCAGTATGGAGGGTTTTAGGGCCAAATACCATATCCCACAGGGAGTGGGCTTACAGTATTGTCCCCCAGACCAAATACTTACCAATAGAGAGATGGCTGAAGTTTTCATTTCAATGATCGCTTTTATAGAGGGAGGAATGACACTTCCCATAGGTAGAATAACCAGAGATTACCTGCTCAACCACAGGTTGTGCCCCCACTAGTGCGCTCCCAACATGTTTAGAATCTTAGGGAGTGTAGATGCCCTAAATGACCAAATGAATCTTAGACTTACATGGCACGACGTCGCTTACATGTACGAGTGCCATTCTCTCGCCGGGGGATATTACCTTAAATCTCGATCTGAGGAGGTGAGATTGATATCCTACCTTCCCAAGTCCAACAAAGCCTTGAAGGACGATTACCTGGTCATCTCCGAGGAGTAGCATGTCGGTCTTCGCTGCCCAGTTAGGGCGGGAACACTAGGTGGGGTGCCCCAGGATTCGGTTCTTTGGCAAGGACCTTAGTTTTCTAAGTTTTTCTTCTATTCACTTCAAGCCATTCGTCTCCTCAGATTATAGTTGTCATTGGTCTGACCGCAATTTCTTTTTCGAATGTTCTTACAGATAAAGATCACATCTCTCCGAAACTTAGCCTTGTCAACTTTCTGAGGCTCAACTAGTTGCTGAAGTCAGAAATATTTGTAAGTGAAGATAAACAGCTATGGGCTGCTCACTTGATCTTAGATTACGAGCCCTTGTTGCGCATATTTCAGGACGCTGGCCTAGCAATAAGAGCAGGTAACCCCAAGCTTGCTCGAATAGACGTCTCCAAGTCTGGGTTTTTGGCTCGGAGAGATCTTCCCCCCATTGTGCTGCCACCCGAACTTGCTCCTCAACAAGTAGTTGCTCTGAGAGAAGAATGAGCCTCGTCTTGCCATTCCTTAGATGTTGAGATCGACCAGTTCCACTTCGAAGAAGAGGAAGGGGCAACAAAAAAGCCTGTAGAGCTTTTAGACTCTGAGACTGAGTCTAAAAGATTTTTTGCCATCCATCATCCGATGTTAATAGTTGCTCGGCTGGATAATAGCTCTGAGGAAGAAGAAAGCATGGATTTGAAGCAGAGGACTGGCTTGAAGGGCCTGATGGCCAACAGGAATAAAGGGGGGTCAACTTCAAAAGAAGTTCCCAAGATCCAAGTTACTCCCAATCTTCCTCCTCCTCCTCCCCTTAACTCTCTACTGACCTCGGACTGAAGGCCAATCCAAACTTGAGGAAGAAAAGGCCAGTAGAGGACCTAGAGGAAGGTGAGGTGGCACCTTACAAGGGTGCCAAGCAACAGAAGAAAGCCAAGGACCCCCAGGACAAGAGGGCTCGTTCTGTGGAAAGTCGGGAGGAGGCTGAAGTGTGCTGAAGGCAGCGCTCCTGGGCCTCTCGTCTAGAGGTGGAGGGTGCTTCTGTTCCCTGGGACGCCACGATCTGGGAGTCTCAAAGGGGGCCTGCCGGCATCCTCGCCGAGGCCCTAAAGCAACCCCTTCTTCTCCCTCGAGACATGAAGGGCCTCAGTCATACTAGGCAACCTGACCTCTTCATGTCATTGAAGAGGGATCTTGCAATGGTAAGTCAATTAGTATCATTTTTCGTTAAATACTAAGCTGCACATTCATTTATATATGTGTATATTCTTCATGACCCCTTGGCTACTTTTATGTAGATTACCCAGCAAGTTTATGTAGCTGAGGAGTGGGTTAGGAACGCCCATGACGAGGTTAGGGCTGAGGCCCACTCCCGGCTAGAGGTTGAGAAGCAGTTGGGGGCTCTAAGGCAAGAGCAGGCTAAGCTATCCGAGAAGCTGAAAGAAGCGGACAAAGCTCGTCAGAGTGCCTTGGCGGGTCTAAAGGTCGCGAAGAGGCAAGCCGATGATCAACACCAATAGCTGCATATAACTGAGATAAACTTGGCCACAGAAAACCAAACTGTTTTGGATCTCAAGGCCAAGCTTCAAACTCTCCTTTGACTTGGCCAAAGACCAATCTTGAGTCTGAGAACATTTCTACCACCTTTCCACCCATTCTTTGAACCATGGCCATCCCCACCAGTAAAGCCTCATACTCAGCTTTGTTATTTGTGGCTGAGAAGTTTAACCTCAATGATTTCTCAATAGTAATCTTTTTGGGAGATATTAGAACTAGCCCCACTCCAGATCCCTTCTGATTTGCTGCACCATCAACGTATACTCTCTAAGATAAGGACTCTGCTGGGAGATCATGTTGACTGATTTTCCGTCTGTGCCGCACCTCTTTGTTTCTACTTCTAATGGAGATTCAGCAAACTCGGCAACAAGATCTGCGAGGATCTGACCCTTAACAGAGGTACGAGGCATGTACTTAATGTCAAAAGCCCCTAGGATCGTGGCCCATTTAGCAATCTTCCCCGTGTAATCGACGCTCTGAAGTAAAGCTTTGATCGGAAGCTGAGTTAGGACAATAACCGTGTGTGCTTGGAAGTAATGGGGAAGTTTGCGGGTGGCGTGTACCACCGCTAAAATAGCTTTCTCTAATGGCAGATAACGGATCTCGGCCTCGTGTAGTGACTTGCTGACATAATAGACTGGCCTTTGTATGCCGCTATCGACTCGTATCAGGACCAAGCTGACAGCATAAGGGGCCATAGCAATATAAGCGAATAGGACTTCGTCAACCTTAGGACTGGACATGATAGGTTGCCGAGAGAGATAATCCTTAAGCTGTTGGAAGGCAAGGGCACATTCCTCGGTCCACTCAAATCCCTTCCACTTATTCATTAATAGGAAAAAGGGTCTGCACCTATCCGTTGATCGAGAGATAAACCGGTTCAAGGCAGCAATCATCTCGGTTAGTTTCTCGGCCTCCTTGGGATTCCGAGGTGGTTGTAAACTGTTGATTGCCTTAATTTGATCGGGGTTAACTTCAATCCCGCGGTGAGTAATCATGTAACCTAGAAATTTGCCTGACCCCACACCAAAAGAGCATTTAGAAGCGTTAAGGCGCAACTTGTGCTTCCTCAAAATTTCAAAAATGTTCCCGAGATCTCTCATGTGCTTGGACACAACCTTACTTTTCACCACCATGTTGTCTGTATAGACCTCGATGCTCCTGTCTAATTGCGGTTCAAACATTCTGGTCATCATCCTTTGATAGGTAGACCCTGTATTTTTCAAACCAAAGGGCATCACCTTGTAGTGATAGTTTCTAATGGGGGTGAGAAAAGCTGTCTTTTCCTGATTGTCCAGCGCTAGTGGAATCTGGTGGTACCCTTGAAAGGCATCTAAGAAGCTCATAAGAGGATGGCCTACGGTTGCATCCACCAACTGGTCTATCTTAGGCATAGGGAAAGGATCTTTTAGGTATGCCTTATTTAGATCTGTGAAGTCTACACACACTCGCCATTTCTCACTCTTCTTTTTTACCACCACAGTGTTGGCCAACCACTCTGTGTAGAACACCTCTTTGATAGCCCCTGCCTACTTAAGTTTCATCACCTTGTCTTTGACAGCATCAGAATGATCTTTGGATGAGCACCGAGGTGGTTGTTTTTTGGGGGTGACACAGAGATTAACATTTAAATGATGACAGATGAAGCTTGGATCCACTCTTGGGGCTTTGTAAGCATTCCACGCAAACACGTAGACATTTTTTCTAAGAAACTCTATCAGCTCTTCCTTCTCTAGAGAAGGTAGCTGAGCCTTGATCTGAAAGAACTTCTTCGGATCATTACCAATAACGACCGTTTCCAAATCCTCACATTTCACCTCCTCGGCAGGTCCATTGATAGGTAGGCCCGGAGCTTTTAATTGCTATAAACCTCCTCTAGCAGAGGCCGAGGATTCAGCTTCTAGTTGATGTAAGATGGCAGCCACCAGGCATTGTCTAGCTGTGGATTGACTTCCTAGGATCTCCCTTACCTGGCCCGCCGACGGATATTTCACCTTCTGGTGTAGGGTAGAAGAAACAGCTCCTAGGGCATGAAGCCAAGGTCTAGCCACAATGGCTGTGTAGGGTGAATAAGCATCCACCACAATGAAATCCACCTCCACCACCTCTGAACTGGTCTGTATAGGTAATCGGATCTAGCATCTCGGTATAACAATTTTCCTGTCGAAGCTTACCAAGAGTCGTAGGCTGTCAGGTCTTCAGGTCTTAACTTTAGCCCCTTGTACAGGTTGGGGTACATAATCTCAATGCCACTGCCTTGATCTACCAAAACCCTCTTCACATCATACCCCCCAATCCTGAGTGTGACTACCAAAGCATCATCATGAGGCTGTATAGTTCCAATCTTATCATCGTCCGAGAAGCCCAACATTATCTGGATTCCAACTTTGGCCCTCTTGGGCTCCGCATTAGCATCCTCGGAACGTAGCCGAGCCACAGACATCACTCTAGAAGGACATGAGCTAGTCCTTCCTAGGGCAGCAAAGATGACATTTATTGTTCCTAAGGGAGGCCTTAAGGAATCCTCTCTTCGGGGCTCTGAGTTTGACTGGCCCTCTTAACCATTGGAATGATGCAAAAGTTGCTTGAGCTTTCCCTCTCGGACCAGCTGGTCCAAGTGATCCCATAAATTCCTACAGTCTTCTGTAGTGTGTCCTAGGTCTTGGTGGTAATGGCAATAAAGGCTTTGATTGCGCCTCATAGGATTGCCCGCCATCTTATTTGGCCATTTAAAGAATGGCTTGTTCTTAATCTTTTCGAGAACCTAATGCACTGGTTCTTGGAATACAGCATTGACCACCTGAGTTCTGGCAGGCCTTGACTGCGAGCCAATTCCCTTCGAGGTTGATTATTGTGTGGATCCAACCTGAAATTCCTCCTTTCTTGGGGGATAACCTTTGCCTTGCTGCTGATCTTCCTCAACCCTTTTGTACTTATCAATCCAATCCATGAGTTGGCGTACACTGGTAATAGACTTGCTAGTTAGAGATTTCCTCAAACTGTGCTTGACTGGAAGGTCGACCTTAAAAGTACTGATGGCCACATCATCAAAGTCTCCGTCTATCTCATTGAACATCTCCCAGTATCCGTCCGAGTACGTTTTTAGGGTTTCCTCCTCTCGCATGGATAAGGATAGTAGCAAATCTAAAGGTCGTGGGACCCTACTACACATGATAAAATGAGAGCCACATGCTCGGGTGAGCTCCTTGAAGGAATCTATGGAATTAGCCCTCAAGCCATCAAACAATCTCATTGCCACGGGTCCCAAGCTGGATGGGAAAACCTTGCACATCAAGGCTTCATCCTTGGAATAGACGGCCATCCTCTGATTGAAGTAGCTCACATGCTCTACAGGGTCTGTTCAACCATTGTAAATGGTGAATGTGGGTTGATGGAATCGCCGAGAAAGTTTTGCCCCTTCAATCCTGCGCGTGAAAGGAGATCTGATTTAACGCCTTGCTCATGGCATCATTTCCTAGGCCTTTACGAGGCGGGTTTTTACGCCTACGTCTATGATGATGCTCCTCATCGTGGGCGAAAGGTTTGCCTAGTGAAGTTCTTGACCTTCGCCTGTAATCAACATCTTCTTCGTCCTTAGAGGAACTGTCAGAGCTAGAAGAAGTTCACTTCTACTGTGCATGGCGCAACTTCTTCTTTAGATTATCAATCTCCAGCTGCATGGCTTTTTTATTATTTGGCCCTCGAGAGACCTGAGTTCCCACTCGAGAGTGGCTTCTGCTTGTATGCGTAATGTACATGCTACCCTCACGATCTCTTTCACGCTTAAGATTGAGAAAATCATCTTGTCGATGGGAACTTGCAGACTCTGCCTGGTGTGGACCCGATCCCACCATTGTTGACCATTGCACTCACTATGACACAATCTTTTCCCACAGACGCTGCCAATTGTAGAGATTCGATTTGGAGACCAAACCCAAGCAGTATGGGATCTTGGCCCAGTAAGCCCAATACAATAAATTTATAGAAAATGGGTCAAAGAACTAGGCCCTAATGAGATGGACAACGGCTGGTAGGGATTTAAAGGATGATCGAACATGGACAGGGAGAATAGAATTGAATAAATTCACTTATCCAAGGAGATCTTTTTTTTATATAAATCAATAACAATTGAGTACAAGTATTATTTTGATTCATACAGCGTCCCTTTTCTCTCTCTCTCCCCCCCCCCCCTCCCAATTTCTTTAGGGGTTTTTTACATTATATATCTCCCTCCTGGTGATTTTAACATTCCATTTGTTGATAGTCCAAGCTACCACTTGAGTGCCCTTCCCATTAGACACCCCTTTTGGTTTTCTGTGAGTTGTGGTGGCTAAGGCAGTCCAGAAAATCATTTTGATTAATAGGGTCCATATCTGGTATGTGTTTTGCTTGTTCGAGGAGGAATTCTTCCTCGGACCACCCTCCCAGCTATATCATGTTCATGAAGGTCTAAGATTAAACCACTAATGATTATTTAATCGTCCTCGGATCACCAATGTTCTCGGCCAAGGCCCAATACCGGGTTTGGGCTTCTCCCCCACATTTATAATTTTCAAGTAATTTATAATAATCAAGTTATTATGAAAACGCAATGAAAATGAATAACCAACTTTTGTAAAAATGGTAAAATATTCATTGAAATTTATACTTAAATTATAATAAGATTAATTGGTTAGAAGTGGTTTTAGATAGACTTAAGATAGTTTTAAATGGGCTAAAAGTATTTCATAGATATATAATAAATTCTAATTGATGCTTTATGCTTTAAAGTTTAGATTAAAAATATATATAGAAAAACAATTTGACATGAAATTAATGATTGAATAGTACTTGGTACAAAATTTGAGTGCACTTTAAAATGTAAGAGCACTTATCGTAAAATTAGATTGCAAATAGAAAAACACTTGGCACAAAATTGTGGTGCAACTAAAATCTAATTTAGATTTTTGATGAGTTTCAAAAAAAAAAAAAAATTTAGATTTTTGATGGAGTTTTCACTTTAACGTATGATATAAATTTTGTGATATTGTGGTGGGTGAGGGGGGAGGGGGGAGGGAAACAAAGAGAAGAATATAATGGGTCATATATATATATATATATATATATATATATATATATATATATATATACACACACTTATGCATCTTTGTGAAATTTACTACCAATTTTTTGAAACAATGCAGTGCTCAAAGTTGATAATAGTTGGACCACGTTTAACCTTCATTTTTTTTTTGTGCGTGTGTTAAAAACAAATCACAAGTATCTTGTTTATGAATTTAGATTTTGTCATATCATCAATAGTTTAAATGAATACTATATTAATGTTAATAAATATTTGTTTAAATGTTAATAAGATAATAGAACCTAAACCATTCATTTAATCATAAACAGTTAGGATTTTAAGAGCTTCCTAGTTACTCTAAACAAACATATTGGGTTTTAACCATTTTGAGGCGAATTCTTTCTTTTCAGAATGGAATCCATGGATGGAATGTAATTAAGAAAATACTCATTTTGTTGTTTCTTTACGAGTATTTGCAATTAATAAGCTACATTAGCATACCTGAGTTTGTATAATATATGATTCAACTTGCTATATAATTACTTTCACATTAACCTCTGTCATAATAAGTTCACATCTCTCTCTTATGGTGTGGTTGGATGGCATAATTTTGGTATTTGGATTTGGATTTGAGTGATTAAAATACAAATATCTTGTTTAGACAGTTTAAAAAATATCAAGAATTTGAATTTGACAAATCCACCTAAGATTTTAAAAGTTTAAAATTATTGAATCTGAAATAATACCTAAAATCAATTGATTAGAAGTCAATGCATTTCAAATCAATTAATTTAAAATTCATATCCAAATTTAAATTCTAGCTTCTAAACACGGAAATTATTAGGTACTCCTAGAATACCATAAATGCGTACTCTCTCATCTCACATAAATGGTGGGTCTTACCATAAATTTAATCAATAAGACTCACTATTTATGTGAGAGAAAGGAGTATGCATTTATGATACTCCGAAAGTACACAATAATTTTCCAACAAACACAACCTTAATGGATTTAACCATTTTAAAACTTATCACTTATCAAATGTCAATACACAGGTACAAAACAATAATGTTTAACTAAGTGGGAAATTTTTTTTTTTTTTTTGACTGAAGTGGAAAAATTAACTCACGCAACTCAAATGCAAATAAAATGCCTTTAGTTGTTACAATAAATGTCCAAATCAAAAGAGCATGCCATTTATATTGGATGTCATTAATTATCATATACTAATTTTAATTGCTTACCCATTCCCTTTATTATTTCTTTATTAATTATTAATGATATATTTTTTTGGTAAACAATTATTAATGATATCACTTTTTGTTTGTTTGCTTGTTCATTCAACCCTTTCACGTGGAATAGAAACAGAAATATCAAATACAATCACACATTTTCCTATATAAAGAGGCCAAAACAAATCATGGGCATCTTTTTTTTTTTTATGTATTTATTTTTTGTCATGGGTGAAAAATTCTGGTGGGTACTAATAGGCAGTGAACATGCCACATTTATTTCATGGGTGGATTGGTGGGTTAAAATCTCTTGGTCGGTAAAGCCATGGACATATAAGATATATTCTATTCAGATCATACTAGTAGTGGCTCAAAAAAACTACCAGTACAATTTTCTGAAATTTTTTTTGCCAAAGATTATTTTCTAAATATTCAAAGTGTTAATTACCACAAGGGTATTTATTTTTCTGTGCATTTAATTAGTTACCAAATCTACCCCATATCACAAAAACGCCCTTATTCAATGACATGGAAGATGATGGGAATATCCCATTCATTGTAGCCAACTTTCTCAAAAGTTTAATGTATGACAGCAATGGTACTTTATTTATAGAGCATTCAATGGGTTACCAACTAAAGCTGAAATTTTCACCAGAAAAAAAAAAAATCTGAAATGACATACTAAAATGAGATGTCCTTTTACGTTAAAAAAAAAAATTTAATATTTTGGTCTAATTATAAAAAATATTATCAAAAACACATAAGTAAAAAAAAAAAAAATATTGTACGGCTGGTAAATTGTCAAAATGATTAAAGAATAAAATAAAAAACAAATTCCAATTTGCGTGAACCCATATGCATGGCACCCTCAAATTCTGTACACCCTCGCTGTACTCAATCAGCCCCTCTCATAAGAACCCAATTTGGACCAGCTTTCAGGGTAGAGTATATGTATGCGTATATATATCATATATGTAATAAAAAAGAGTCTCTCTCTCTCTCTCTCTAGAAAGTTGAAAATTAATTCGGTTTGCTTGTCCCTTTTGTTTCGGGTTCCTTTTGCATGGCACTGTCACTTACTGCCTAGCTGCTCACTCAGGTCCGCTCTTTCTCTCTGTCTATCACTCTCTATTCGTTTCTTTATTAAGACAAATCCCCAAGTGAAGTGGGGCCACGCTACAATTGCATATACTGCTCAAATCTTCATCTGGGTATTCGTATTTTTTTTTTTTTTTTTATATCCATTTTTGTGTGTCTGTACAACTCCAACCCATTTTGTTTCACTTTTCTTTTTTGGTAAAGGATTGCGTGGAAACAAATTATGGCTTCTGGTTCTGGTCATGACTGGGATGCTGAGAAAATGTGAGTTTCTTTGCTTTAAATATATATATATATATATGTGGGTGTTATTTTTTTATTATTATTATTTTTTTTTGTGTGTGTGTGTGTTTTGTTTTTGTTTCTTTTGCTATATACTAGATACTAGATAAGAAAATTTGTGTTCATTTGATTTGATGATGTGGGGTTATTATAGGTTTGAACTGTACTTGCTTGATTATATGGTTAAGAAGAATATGCATAAGACTGCTCAAATTTTCAGAAAGGAGGCCAAAGTTTGTAACAATCCTGTTGGTAATGTTGTCTTCCTTTACATGCTCTTACTTTATATATGAATCCTACTTTTACTATTATATTATTATTCTTCTGATAAATGAATGTACCTTTTAAATTAGTACTGAGATGCAACCTTTTTTTTTTTTTTTTTTGTGTTGTATTTTCCTACTATTGATATTGTTTTCTATGTATTACCTTGAGCTTGAGGGGTTATTGCTTAATTTTGTTTTTTATAATATCTTTGAGTACACGTTTCTGTCTCTTTGTCATTTTCCTTGAGAATGAACATTTGAGGTATTTTCTAATTTCTGTCCCTTAAGTTACTGAATTGTGCTTATGGTTCGTGTCAATTTCTTGTTTGGTTCCATATTGATTTCATGAGGCTTCTTGCTCAATGCACTGCACTTTAATTTGCCCCTTATGGTATTTTTTGGGGATTGATGTGATGTTTAAATTGTCACCATAAGTTGGTTGTTTGTTGATTAGAAATGTGGGGTTCTTGTTCTAGTGATTGACTCTGCTGAAGGATTCTTATATGAATGGTGGTCGATATTTTATGACGTGTACGCCTCTAGGCAACTGCAGGATCAGCAGGCAAAGGCAGAGGCCTCAACTGAGGTGATGCTTTGTCAAATTTAAGGCATCATTGTGCTTAGTTTTGTTGTATGATAGTGCATTCTAGGCGTTCTTTGTTCAATTTTCAGGCTACGCAAATGACAGAGAATGA
The DNA here is from genome assembly GCA_033629205.1 of Lithocarpus polystachyus. Classification (NCBI taxonomy): domain Eukaryota; kingdom Viridiplantae; phylum Streptophyta; class Magnoliopsida; order Fagales; family Fagaceae; genus Lithocarpus; species Lithocarpus polystachyus. The sequence goes on from CM066166.1 coordinate 53,796,825, forward strand.
GCAACAAAATATCTACTCCGCAATGCCACAGTTAGCGATTAATCAGCACAGGCCTGGAAAATTGCCTGTCATTAATGACTTTGATAAGATGTTGGGGCAACCAGCTTCTTGTCTGTTGGCTGCAAAAATGTATGAAGAGCGTCTTAGGCATCCTGCTAGAACCTTTGAACCCAAATTATGCCTTGTTGATGTTAGTAAATTGAATCTCCCAAAGTCACCTGTAAGTTCAAGGTATTTTGGAGATGTGTTTGTAACTTTGTATCATATTAAATTGATGTGAGCTGGAGTTTTATTTTTTTAGTTTACGTAGTTTTGACACACTCCACATGCCCTTGCCTTGAATTTGAGCTTCTCAATTTTCATGAAATGAAAAAATGTATAACAAATTTCTTTGTTAAATGAAAGGAGAGTTAGGCTCCTTAGTTCCATGATCTGGCTCTCTAAATATATATAAAGTTTGATATATGTAATTTGAGAAATTGTTGCTCCTATGTCAAGAAAATTGTGTAGGATCCTTGTTACTGTTAATTGGCTTCATTTACACGGATTTTTTAACCTTTTCCTTTGACAATTTTCATTCATGTGTCAGCCATCCACAGCAGCAAATTCATAAGCAGGCTAATCAGCAGGTTGTGAGAGTATGGTCAATTCTAATTAAACATTATCATGAAATTCATAACTACTAGAACTTCTTTGAAGATTAATGTTACTGGTGGTGCAGGGAAATAGAAATGACATTGGCATGGATAAAACAGTACATATGGACCCTATGCTGTATGGAATACCAAAGCTTAAACTCCCAATAACCAGACCTCATGATGCAGGTTCTATTATATCCTACTTTCTAGATTTTGCATTTCTATGCAGAATTTAGTACCAAGGAATTGAATAAATGATTATCTGTTCTGTTTGATTCATGTGTTGTATTGTGTTAAGAAGGAAATAAATATATGATATCATACTTTGCTTCTGTTGTTAACCTACTGTAGTCTTTATAAAATCTTTATGTCTTAACATGAGGCTAATGCCCTCTACGTTTATTTGACCAAACAACAAATTGTAATCAAGTTCCCTCTTTTTTCCCCCTTGATTTTTTTGGGGAGTAGTCAGAGACAAGTAATATCCATGTGGTCTGTACAAAGTGATGTGCATAATGATGAGTGGCTTTTATTGATTTTAATACTTGTAAGGGCAATATTTTTCTCTGAATTCATGTAAGGGCAAGGTTATAGTTGATGTTTTAATGCCTAATGTTTAATCTCTGCAGGGATGAATGAGGGAGTCAATTCATCACTGCTGGATGGATGGCCTTTAGCTGTAAGTTATTATAACATATTTGTCCCTGGAGCTAGCTAGGTAGCACTTCTATGTTCTATCTTGTTGTTGTTAGTAATTCCTGTCTAGCGTTAATTAAATTTCCTAGTTCAATCTTCTGAATATTTTGGTTGGAACTTGACTGAATTTCCTGAGTTTTGGGACACCAGGTACTGAACCCAGTTCTGCAGGCACCAAGCTATACACATCAATTTCAGATGTTGACACCAGAATGTCAGCAAGCACTTTTGGCCCAAGTACTGTCATGTACACCTGGAAATAAGACACACACTTTTCCCGGAAGCCCTGCCAATTTTGCTAGTCCAAATGTGATGCTTCCCAAAATTGAATTATCTGCGAATGATGAACAGGTTAGTGGAAACAATGACCTTCAAGTTCTGGCTGTTTGGTTTCCCTATGTATCAAAGTAGCTAGAGTTGTGATATGAATTACTTTGCCCTTCAATTCTATGTGAATCAGCAACTAGGAATGTGACAACTACACAACCATTCTATTATTATTTGCTATATTGACATTAGACATGCTTTGCATTTTTCAATGTAATTATTTCAAATTCTTCATATTTGTAGTGGATAACTACATGCGTGTATATATATATATATATATATATATAAATTTGTAAATAGCAACAGTCAAAGCCACCTAAGAAATTGCTGTACATGCCAGCTCCTAGAGGTAAACAACAATAAAGATTGTTACATGGATAATATAATCGTGTGTAATACGCTGTTGATTGTTGAACCATTTATAAATACAAAGAACTCCTGTACAGTTATGTGAAATTTCCTGAAATAAGAAAAATATACAATCATATACTCTACCCTTGTCAAACTTGTCAACCATCGATCTTGAGTTTATTTACCGAAAGCAAATAGATTTGTTGAAATGTCAGTGAGCTGAACTGGATGAGATAGGAAGAAAATCCTAGCAAAGAGCTTATACATAAATTTGCTTTTGGTGAACCCTATCTTGGACCTGATTCCAATGCTGGTCAGTCTATCTATGAAATAAAATTAGAGGAGGAACATTACATGGGCTTTTAAAAGACATGATAGTAAGTTCTACTTTGCTATGGCAAATAGTTTTTATAATTTATGTGAAATCAAAAGCAGTAACTTGCCATGTGATGACTTGGGAACAGCTCATTTGGATTCACACTTGTATGTTATATTTTGAACTGGCACCCAAGAAAATGTCTGTTGATGCAGTAACATTGGTATTGTGGCCTATTATGTTATTGAACCATGGGCTTGGAAGACAAGATAAGTGTGATAAAGTAACAGTAATGATGTTGGCCTTAAGTTATTTAGGAGTGTTCAGTTGAATTTAGACGTTGATAAGTATGAATGCCTATTGATGTATGATAAAAGTTCCACATCCCTATGATGATTTTTATAGAGATCCCTTGTTGTTTTTGATGCTTTGGTGTTCTTGTGTTTTCATCCCTCTTCTTTTAATAAATGATATAGATAATGAAAGGATTAATTCTATAAATGAATCAAATGAAGATACTGATTTTCAAATTTCCCTTTGTAAATCTTCACAATCCTTTAAATGATAAGTTGATAATGACTCAGGTATTGGTCCAAACAAAACAAACTGAAGAGCACCAATACCAAAATGATCGAATAAAGCAGCAGAAGTTGCTAGAGGTTAGTTGCAACCTGGATTAAACCATTATCTTTGTTAGGAAAGTTGAATATTAATGCTTCCTTACTTGGTCGGAGGTTATGGTTTCTTATATAAACACATGTATGTGTATGTATGTAACTTTTCTGTCATTTTTTTCAATATTACTTGTTTTGGATCAGAAAGGCAGAAAGCGGAAGACAAGATCATATTCAAGAGCTGGAGAGAAAACTTTGGTAGGTCATACCCCTTGGGAGAAAGCATAAGGGCTCTTTCTTTCATCTCTTGGCCATTATATTTATAAGAAAATAAACATTTACAAATAATAAATTTATAGATCCACTCATCATAAATATTGAATATATCTCTTTCTGGTATGCACACTATCTTTGGCTTTTCGTCTTCTTATTTTAGCTCATTTCATGGGTTCTTTATGAAAGGGTTGTATAAATGGAAACAGTAAACCTGTCGAAAATGTTGAATCTAATGCTGAAAATGCTGGAAGCACAAGCACTCCTTTCAGCAGTTCAAAAATTCATTCTAAAGCATGCACTAAAGATGAACATAAAGGTAATTCTTCTACACTTGTAGTATAAAAATAATTTCTAATTTGTTGACATGATTATGGTATTTAAGCTTTAGAATCTAGTAGATGCTCTATGTCAGGAATTATGCTAGGATACTATGCGAAATACAAGTTGTTGAAAAGGGAATAACGCACAGTTTGAAATAATGCCATCTGAATATTCATGGATATTTGTTCTAACATAATGATTCATCACCATCTGGTAGGCTTCACTTTTGAAGAGGTTATCACTCTCCACTCAAGCAAAAACAAGGGGTCATGCTGCCATTTTTCATCAGATGGGAAGTTGTTAGCTAGCTCAGGGCATGAAAATAAGGTGGTTGGTGTGGTCCATTGTTTAAAATAATTTTGCCTTTTATTTTGAATAATTTCTGAGCTAATAGCATTTTCCACTGACAGGTTTTGATTTGGAATGTGGAAACTTTTGGTTCCATAGATACTGCAGAAGGGCATTCTCATCTCATTACAGATGTTCGGTTTAGACCAAGCTCAACTATTTTTGCAACTTCTTCCTTTGATAGAACTGTGAAATTATGGGATGCAGCAAGTGTAAGTTTCTTCCTTGCCAATTCTGACCTTCATTGTCTCTGTCTGTCTTCTTGTTTATAACGTCAGTATTCTTTAATATTTTTTTGTGTACTGTTACTTTATCTTGTCTGTTATCCCTTTAGGATTTGAAGGACTTCTGGCATCGAAGGTGCTATTTTTATTGGTGGATCACAGGCTTTTTTCTATAGAATATTTTTTTTTTTTTTAAATATTGTAATTGATTCAGCTTCTCTATGATAGCTTCTAACAGATATATAAATCTCATTTTGGTTTGTTTTGCCTGGTTTTATTATAATGTGTTTTACTCTAGTTAAAATTGTTTGGCATGGACCTATAGTACCTCAGAGGATTTAAATTGTTCATATTGAAATTGTAACAGATACAGGTCATTCTTTTACATTAATATTGCCTACATATATGTTTAGATTGTTATATTGACAATTTGAACTTTCAAGTTCTTATTTTCATCCAAAGTCTGCATCTGTAGATTTTATAATCCTTTTAATTGTTGCACGAGCTATTCATCAAGTGATAACAATATGAAGGTATATGTTCATCCTCTCTTATGAATTTGGTTCTTTGTACAGCTTCAATTGCGTTGCCTAAATGAAATGGCCAAATTTTGGTATTAATTTCTTAGAATGATTTGATTTTCTGAAAGATATATGACACGTGCCCACTTTATATATAATAATTATATCAAATTAACTTTATTGGATTGTTAAGGGTAGAAGTTACAAGTGAAACTTATTTTAGTTTAAAGATCCCAGGTGTCTTTGCCCCCTTTCTCTTGATAAGTAACAGTTCTGTTACCCAACTCAAACTGTTATCTGTGAAAGCCAAACCCCAGAAACAAACATAAGGTAGGGAAAGGGTAAAAAGAACAAGCAAAAAGATAGTATAGAATGTAATTCTGACTTGAAATTGCAAGCAACATCAAGGCCCTGAAAAAATTCTTTTAATAAGTTGGGCCTCAGGGTTTTTATACGGGGGATGAGATCTCAGCTACTGTTATGCCTGCTTCAGTTATGTGGGTTAGACCAGGTATTTTTACAGGTTGGGTGAGCTGCGAAGGTGTTTCTGTGATCAGCCAGATTGGTGATCAGACAAGCTTGATGCCCTCAAACCCAGTCTTACATTTCCCTATCAGTATATAGTACTTAACACTAAGTTTAAAATTGCAATTTCCTCCAGTGCAGTTCAGTTATGCGTGAGTTTGACTAAGCATATTTTTGCCTGAATATGAGATTTAAATGGGCCTAGTTCATTATCTTTTTATGCCTTTGATCTACTATGTAATTTTCCTTTTATGGTTTTTTTTTTTTTTTTAAATCAAGTAAAGGAGTAATCACATCCTTTAACATAAATAATAGGTTTTGGTTTCATGCTTGTGCTATTGTAGCCAACCAAATCATTGTATGAGCTTCTTGGGCATGCTGAACAAGTAATGTCAGTGGATTTCCACCCAACAAAGTTGGACCTCCTCTGCTCTTGTGACAGTAATAATGAGATCCGACTATGGAATGTCACCCAATATTCTTGCGCACGCGTCACTAAGGTCAGATCTTGAGCCATTCATTTGTTAGAATGTCTAGCATCACGATATGCTAATATTTGAAATAACACATTTATTTCTTGTAGATGCTAATATCAGGTTATAATTACAAAAAGTACTATATTGCCGGACTAATGTCTTAGTAGAGTTAAATTCAGTGGCTTTAATAAACTATATATCTTATTGTTAGAATGTCATCCTCGGCCTTGTACTTGATTAAGGACTTTTGACGCAATGTTTTCAGCATATCTTTTGAAAATTGTACCTTTTTAATTTTGAAAATTTTGTGACCATGCGCCATTGAAGAGTCATTTAGTGCCATAACATTAGGTTGTCTTCATCCATGGCTACGTTCAGGAGTTGAAAAAACTTTATGAAACCATTTTTTGAATTTAATTTCTGAAACTCTTTCCACAAACTTTGACTCATTTTCCTGCAAAACAGTTGTCATGGTGGCTATTGTATATTGTATTGAAAGATGATGTTGGCAGTCAAATTTTTGTGCAATCCTAAATATCAGTGCCTTAAATCTTCTATTGGAATAACTGCAGGGAGCTACTAAACAAGTTAGATTCCAGCCTCAATTTGGAAAGCTTTTGGCCACTGCTGCTGGAAACGGTATCCATTTAATTGATGTAGAGACTGACAGCCTCCAGTTCTACTTTAAGGTTAAGTCCTAGTGCATTTAGATTTTATGTTTTGACTTTCAATTCTTTCAATGTAATTTACATGTTTGAGTTTTTCCTCTTTTAGGGACACGTCAAAGATGTCCTTTCAATTTGTTGGGATACTAGTGGGAAGTATATTGCCTCTATTAGCGAAGACAGTGCTCGAGTTTGGTCAACTGTGTCAGGCGGAAAATGCATACATGAACTTCATTTAACTGGCAAAAAATTCCAGTCATGCACATTTCATCCTGGATATTCACAGCTCTTGATTGTTGGTGGTTATCAGGTAAATGCCTATTTCATCTAAAGTTCTATTGTTCATCCAAAAGACATGAAAATAATAAGAATGATGTAATAGCGACATGATTAGCTGCAAAGAAAGAAAACACGATGGTGCATATCTCCATATTGAACAAGTTTTCTCTGAGCTTAAGAATATCACATCAAGCGCCCCCCACCCCCCCACCCCTCCCCTTTTTTGACTAAATTCATACAGGCATGTCACATCAAGTTTTGTCTGAACTTGAGAATATCATATCAAGGCCCAATTGTTTCTAGTGATATCATTACTTAACTGAGAAATTATCCTAAAAGTTTTAGTTGCCAGAGATTGACATTAGAAGAAGCCATTTCTGTGCATTTGACTCTAGAGTCAGTTGACACCTCCTGGGATCCCCAATGGGTACACCCAGGATTCCACGAACCCTTCCCAAACTTAATGTAGCAACCAAAACAAAAAACTAAAGAAAGCCATTTCTGTTTCCCCCGCCTTATTAGCCTGCAAAATTGGTGATAAAAAATCTGATGCACTGGTGTGTACATGTTATTGGGATGGTTTTATTTTAGCAATCAATTCATTTTGCACTGTCTGTTAGGCTGTTAGCACTATCTTTTTGTTACTGTACACAATATCCTCCAATGGTGAGATTTAATATTTCATGTATATTGCAGTCTCTTGAGTTGTGGAATCCAACTGAGAACAGTAAAACATGGTCAGTTCCAGCTCACAATGGGTTAATTGCTGCACTAACAGATTCACCACAGACCGAAATGGTTGCCTCGGCTAGTAATGACCACTGTGTGAAGTTATGGAAGTGAGTCTTCTCTGCATGTTCAGGCCTGTGCACCTCAATGTGGACATGCATAGGGTTCGTAAATCATGTGGATATATAGTTTCCCGTTAAATTTTGTGAGTCTGGGTAGGGTCAAAATCAGCAATACAGCCAGGATTTCATTCACCAGGCATAGGTGCCATGGCCAAAGATGAACTTTTAGTATAGTTTTACAGAAGAAACAGGTAAAAGGATGGGTATACTTGTTTTTGGATTCTATATAGATAAACCTTACTGTCTTCGACTCATATAATTATGACTAAATGTAAATGAAACAAATGCAGAAGAAAACACAAGTTTTTTTGCTTTATGGCTATGTGTTTGGAGTTAATCCATTCCTTACCAGATTACTGGGAAGTTGCTTTTTATACAATGAACAGTATATTGGCAATTTTACTCAAGTAATATAATAAACTGTACATAATTAATTTCCTTTATTCTATTTCGTATGAAAATGAAGTCTCCATATGTAAATGAAGTATTTACATTACAGCAGTTGAAAATGACACGAACGAAGAGCCTTTTTCCATCCTTTTCTGCAGACAAACCTTCCAGGCGAAAAATGGAAGCAGCCTCATAAGTCATAACCTCGTGTTAGAGATTTACAAATTTGTTTTTGATAAACAATCAAGTAATTATCCTTGTTATGAAGGCAGTGATTTTTTTTTTTAATGAATTATTTTAGCAGTAATATATTTTATTTTCTTGCTTTAAACAGACAAATGCTCTTAAAACTATGGACTGATATCATGGCCATCTGCTTCATAAAATAAATAAATAAATAAATAAATAAATATATATATATATATATATATATATCATGGTCATCTCCTTTGCAAGCTGTCCGCTATTTTTCTATCTCAGCTGTGGTCTAGGAGAAGTTGATGATTTTTGATTGGCAGACTTCCGTGTGTTGCTAGTGAGTGCCAACTGATAGTGTATGTAATAACTCATTTGGTGGATGGTGTTGCATTATAAAATGTGACACTTATTCTACATGGATTATATCCTTTGAATAGGGTTATAACTTCTGGTAGAGATATATTTGTTCACCAACATGTATGTCATTTGCCATGGGGGTGTCTAGTGGTCTACAAATACTGGAAGTCTCATTACAATCTATCACTTTGTAGGGTAGAAAATTTTTTATGTATACGATCACCACTCTAACGATACTTTAATCCAAAATCACCCAAAATGGTATTAGAGCCAAGTTTTTAACACAATTTCTCCAATGATAATTGTGTCTGTTAACTGTTAGGTTGTGGGCTTTAGGCCCACCTTATTTACTTGTATAGCACACATACTTGTACTACACACTCTGCCTCCTATATAAAGGCACTCATGTATATTTTATTACTTGAGAAATACAATACATTCATTCAGTATTTCTAACATGGTATCAGAGCCATTACTCTGACTTTTTCTTAGCAGTCTTTTCTTTCATTGGTGTTACTCCATACTTACAATTACTTCCGCCATCACAACCGCTGCTAAAGCCATTCGCCGTTGAACCTCCAATGCATCTCAGTATTCATCTCTGGTTCCGAACCTACAACCGCCGTCATTGAGGAGTCTAACACTGCGAAGACCACTACCAAAATCATCGCCACCATGAATCTTGCTCCGATTGCACTTTTGCAGGTACCATTGTGATCGAGTTCCGCCGATCTACCGATCCGTGGAAATCCCGTTGCCATTAAAGCCCTCATGCGCTGGCAAAATAATTATGCACCGTGATCACGCGCCCACGTGCCTACACCTGATCTCTGCTGACGTCATCCGTGACATTATCAGTGCCACATTAGCCCTAGCTGACATCATCTTCCAGGTTCCTGCTGATGTCATCTACCCACGTCATCACCAGTCCTACTGACGTCATCTGCTTACATCAGCATTGACCTAACTGAGTGTTGGCCTTTGCTGGGTTGAGCGTTGACTTTTTGTTGACTATTGACTTTTCTATCAGAGTTGACTTCTTGCATTTCAGGTGCCACTTTCCCAATTTTTTGCGTAGATTTCATTTTTGTAGTCCATTTTTGTATTTTTTTTTCTTCTAAATGAAGAACACGGACATGTCTTCTTCTTACGTCAACAATCTTCGTCGATAGTCGAACAAATGTTTTTGCAATTTTTGCAAACGTGTTGACCATAATATTAAGACTTGCTATCATCGCAACAAGTTAGTTGTTTCCATTTTTGCTGCTACTGTTGCTAACACTGAGAGTATCCAACCAATGGCTCCCATCTCCACGAAGTCCAAGTCTTCTAGATCCAATATCACCATTTCCATAGTCGACCTTCAAAACATCATCGCTAATACCATTTGTATGGTTGACAATGCATCTTGTTCCCCTTCTCTCTTAGTTTTATCTGGTATGTCTCCTTCCTCTTGGATTATGGATTCTGCTTTTTGTAATTACATGGCATCTCACTTGCCCTTATTTTCTCAACTTGAACCTGCACCACACCCTCTTAATATTCACACCGCAAATGGTTCCACAATGTTTGGTAATAATATAGGTTCTATCTCGACCTCCAACCTCTCGGTTCTTGAGGCCTTTAATATTCCTAACCTTTCTTACAATTTATTTTTTGTAGGACATTTAGCTGAGTTGGCTTATCGCATTACCTTTGATTACTCTAGGTGTACTGTGCAAGATCCGAGGATAGGACAAGAGCTTAGAACAGGTCCCAGAGTTGGGTGTATGTTTCTCCTGGACAATCTTCGTCTTTCACTCGTTGCTTCTGTTTCTGTTGCTACTGCAGCAGCTGCAGTTTCTTCTATTCCTTCCCTTACACTTTGGCATGCCCGACTTGGTCACGCATCTTCTCCTCGAGTATAACACTTGGCTTTTAGAGGTTTGTTAGGTTTAGTATCCACAGAAAATTTTGATTGTGTTTCATATTAGTTAGGAAAACAACTAGCTTTGCCTTTCAATACTAGTGAATTAATGTTCATTGATATCTTTGACCTAATTCATTTTGATGTCTGGGGCCTTCCTTTGTCTCTAGTATTGGTGGATCTCGATATTTTGTTGTCTTTGTTGATGATTATTCCCTCTATAGTTGGATTTTTCATATGAAACATCGCTCTGAATTATTGCAAGTATATTATAGTTTTGCAAAAATGGTTGAAACTTAATTTTCCGAACGAATCAAAAAATTTCAATCTGGTAATGCTCTTGAATACATTTAATATGCTTTCCAAGCTATTTTGCATTCCTATGACACTATTCATCAACTAACTTGTCCAGGTACCTATCAGCAAAATGGTAGAGTCGAACAAAAATTTTGTCATATTCTTGACACTGTTCGTGCTCTCATTCTCTCTGCCAAAGTCCCTGCTCCTTTTTGGGGCGAAGCTGCTCTTCATGCTGTTCATGTTATTAATCGCATTCTCAGTCCTATCATCCAAAATCAAACACCATATGAACGCCTTTTTGGGTCACCTCCAGACTATCACCACCTTTGCTCCTTCGGTTCTACCTATTTCATTCTTTTTTAGTCACATGAGCATAACAAACTTGAGCCTCAGTCTAGACTTTTTGTTTTCTTGGCTATGGCAAAACTCAAAAGGGGTATCGGTGTTATAATCCTATCTCTCATCGTCTTCGTATCTCTCGCAATATTGTCTTTTGGAAACATCGCTCCTTTGTCGAGTTCTCTCACTTCCGTGCTTCCCTATCTACCTCCTTTGTCTTAGATCATTTTCTAGATGAGCCACATATTCCTTCTATAATTGCTCCTGATCCTCCTATAGACTTCTCAGTCCAACCACTAGATATTTTTTATGTCTCTCCTAGATCACCCTTTAATGAACAGGTCGAAGATGAATAAGTCGAAAACGAGCTACCAACCCTAAGCTTGGGTCCCCTGCTCTTGCTCTGCCTGAAGATCTTATACAATACATTTCACCTCGTCACTCAACTTTTTCTAAGATCCATTCCTGCACATTTACTTGACTATCATTGTTACACTACCTTTGCTACATTACACGAGCCTCATACCTATCGTGAGGCCTTCATTGACCCTTGATGGCAGATTGCAATGAAAGAGGAATTTGATACATTATCTAAAAACCATACTTGGGATTTGGTGACTCTCCCCCCTTGGAAATCTATGGTTGGTTGTAAGTAGATTTACAAGATCAAGACTCACTTTGATGGGTCCATTGAGCGATATAAAGCTCGTCTTGTTGCAAAAGGTTTTACACAGGAGTATAAGATTGATTATGAAAAGACCTTTACTCCGAATGCTCGAATCTCATTTGTTTGTGACCTTTTAGTTGTTGCGGCTGCTAGTAAATGAGACATTTTTCAAATGGATGTCAAAAATGCCTTCCTTAATGGGAATTTAAATGAAGAAGTTTATATGCAACCTCTTTCTGGTCTTTATATTGAACCGAACAAGGTTTGTCACCTTTGACGTGCACTTTATGGCCTTAAACAAGCTCCACGAGCTTGGTTTGCCAAGTTCAGTTTTACCATCTCTCGCTTAGGTTACATTGCCAGTCATTATGATTTTGCCTTATTTCTTCGTCGCACAGACAAAGACACTATTTTGCTTCTCTTATATGTGGATGATATGATCATAACTAGTGATGACCTTAGTGGCATTCAAGAACTCAAGGATTTTCTCAGTCAGTAATTTGAGATAAAAGATTTTGGATATCTCAACTACTTCTTGGGTCTTGAAATCACTTATTCTACAAATGAACTTTATCTTACTCAAGCCAAATATACTTCTGAACTTTTGTCTTGAGCTGGACTCACTGATAGCAAGACTGTTGACACTTCAGTTGAACTTAATGCGCATCTAACTCCCTCAGGGGGGAAACCATTGTTTAATCCCTCTTTTTATATATGCTTGGTTGGCAGCTTAGTTTATCTCACTGTCACTTGTCCAGACATTTCCTATGCTGTTCACCAGGTGAGCTAGTACCTGTCTGCTCCATGATTGACTCACTATGTTGCTGTTCTGTGCATTCTCTGATACTTGAAGGACACTTTCTTCCATGGTATTTTCTACTCTGCTCAGTCTCCTCTTGTTCTCTATGCATTCTCTGATGCTGATTGGGCAGAAGATCCCATTGATCGCAGGTTCACCACTAGTTAATGCTTTTCTTCTCTGATTTCTTAGTGAAGCAATAAACAAACCCTTGTAGCCCACTCTAGTACTAAAGCAAAATATCGTGCCCTTGCTGATACCACATCTGAGCTCCTTTGGCGACAATGGCTTCTTAAGAACTTAGGTGTGTCCACATCCTCTGCTATTCCTCTTTATTGTGACAATCAGAGTGCCATTCATATTGCTCACAATGATGTCTTCCATGAATGGACTAAACACATCGAGATCGATTGTCATTATATCCATTATCATCTTGTTCATGGCGCTCTCAAGCTGTTCTCGAACTCCTTTAAAGATCAACTTGCAGATATCTTCACCAAGTTACATCCTAAAGGACACCTTCGTGCTTTGGTTAACAACCTCAAGTTGGTCTCACACCCACCTTGAGTTTGAGGGGGACTATTAACGTGTAATAGGCTATGGGCTTTAGGCCCACCTTGTTTATATATATATATATAGCACACATACTTGTACTACACACTTTGCCTCCTATATAAAGGCACTTATATATATTTTATTACTTGAGAAATACAATACATTCATTTAGTATTTCTAACAGTGTCAACCATGGCATTGTGGTGGATAACATGTACATGGGTCACCCACAGAGACGAAACCAGGATTCAAACTTAGGGGGGCCGAAGTTCTTTGTTCAAAGATTTAAAAAAATTAAAATATCAAATACTAGAGGTTGACAAAGTTGCATTATTAGCATTAATTTATTAATTATTCTTTGTATTTTTTCTTTTGAAAAAAAAAATTTAATAATAGGATTTTATAATCAAAAGTTTTGCAAGTCAATTGGCACATCTTAATATTTTCAAGGTCTAACTAATGTGTGGATGAAGCGATCAATATGTGGCATAGGAGTTGTCTCTATAGCTATAAGGGTGGAGTCATTTGAGAGGGGCATAGATTTCTCAAGTGAGAGGGAGAAATTGGGTAAAGATTATTGGGCTTTTGTGATTTTTTTTGCTAGAATTTGTAATTGATATGTTGTTATTGTTTTTGCTTAGACCAGATTTATGATTTGTCCAAAGATTTTCTTATTATCTAGATATGTGCATTTTTCTTTTCTAGATTTTTCTTGTTATCTATTGTTGGATTTCTTGGGTCAGTTTGTAAATTTTTTGGGGAAGGGGGGACAAGCGTATAAATTTAAGACCTAGAATTAAAATTCTTTTTGTTAATATACATACTAGTATATATATTTTTTCAAAGGTTTTGGGGGGGGGGGGGGGGGGTGCCATGGCCCCCCTCTACCCTTAAGTAGTTTCGTCCCTGGTCATAGGGGCGGCTTGATACATTTGGAGGCCTAAGGCAAAAATTGGTTATCTTGTTTCATATATAAAATTACTATTAATCAACGTGAACTACGTAGAAATTTTTTTTTTTTAAAGTTTATAAACACAAAAAAAAATTTGACCAAACTTTTTACATTTGTTGATGTGGTAAATTGATAGTAGTGAGTAAAAGAGTAATGTTAGTGGTGAAACTAGTTGAAAACTAGTAAAAGTTTGCTAATTTGACTATTGTGAAAAATGTTGTGAATTTTTTTGTAAATTGCTTTCTTCCTATTTTTTTTTTCTTTTAGAACTGCTACATTCAAAATATTTTTCATGACAAATCTTGTATGTTAAGTTGCTTCTTGTTTTCTAGTAGAACCTACCATTAAAATTATTTTTTTACTGTCAATAACAACTTTTAACAATTTGCTATTAATATTTTTTGTAAAAATGTTGTGGACATATCATTTTTTTTCTCTTTTTTATTTGTTTTTCATTTGATAAGAAAATATTATTTTATTTATTGGTTAATATTTTGGCTTAATTAATACTATTGGTTAAAATTTAAGGGCCTTTTTTTTCACTTGGGGTCTTAGGCGGCCGCATCAATGGCTTATACCATTGAGCTGGTCCTGCCTGGTCACCCACCGACTCTCCCACCTTCACTTCATAATGTCTGCCTTCTGATTCTAAGAGAGAAAGCTTCTCCCATAATGCTGAAATCTTATCTATAGAGCACTTGAGGTCCTTATAGTCTACGTAGAAACGAGAGGAGAACGATAGAGCCCACCTTATGGATGAGCACAACCTCCTACTGAAGACTAGGGTTTGGAGTGGTCTCCCATTAGGTCAGAGAAAAAATAATGCACGTATTATTATCTAATTGCCTAATATGGGTATCTAATGTAAAAGCAACTTCAAATAACTACAAGATAAGTGTTATGAACTATCATCACAACTCTCTTTTATATTGTAAACGCTATTAATCCTTGCTTATTAATCTTTATAAAGGAAAAAAGTTTTGTTGGGTATAATACACAAATAATTTATTATTTGTGATTATGTATACAAACAACAAACACAATAATAAGGAGTGTGTTTGGTTGGGTGGGTAGGAAGGAAAATAAATGGTGGAGCCTAAGTGTTTTCTCCCTAGGCCCACCAAAAAGTTTTCTCTCCAAAATAGAGAGAAAACTGAAGGGAGAAATTGGGCATCATTTTTGAACAAAAAATTGCACATTGGCTTCACTCACGTTGCTTTTCTTCACACTTTCTTCTTTGTTTTTTTCCTCTGGACGTTGCCTGCCTCCTTCTTCTTCTTTTTTAATTTTTTTTTTTTTTTTTGATTTATAATGCTAGCATTGCCTGCCTTTTTTCTTTTCTTTTCTTTTCTTTTGATTTACTGGGCAGGCTTGTCCAATATTTTTTTTTTTGCTTTCTTTTGTGTGTGTGTGTGTGAGTTTTTTTTTTTTTTTTTTTTTTAGATGTTATTTTTTTTATAGACATGATTTTTACTTTTTAATAAATTTAGGTGATTGATTTATTTTTTGTTTTTTTTATCACTTTTTTGGTTTTAATTGGGCATCATTTTTTAACAAGGGTATATTGCGTAAATTTATACAAACTCACTTTTTTCATTCTTCCATTTTTTCACTCCCAACCAAACAAAAAGGAGGGAAATTAAAATCTTTTCTATCCTCCCACTTTTCTATCCTCTCACCATGTTCTATCCTCCCACTTTTCCACCCCTTCAACCAGAATGAATGGGGGATGATGTATATATAAACAAAATAGCAACAATTTAGAACAAATGCAACTTAAAACATTCACACTATTTTCAAATAGAGTCAAACAAACACATTGTTTCGGAGGGAAATAAAAATTATTTGTATATTAGACAGGCCCAACCTACATGCACACATACCCAACCGACCTGACACAATGTGGTGTGCGCGCTAGAGAGTACCAATTAAGTAGCTCATCCTCTTGCCACAAAAGTGGGGTGCCCCTTGGGGTCCAAACCAATATCCAACACTATGATACAGTGGTGGCTCTAAGAGTTTCTATAGAGTAGCCATTAAGAAACTTAAATTATATAAAATCTAATAAAAAGAGAACTTGAATATATCGACATCACAAAAAAACACGCAGATACATAAAGTTTCACAATTTCCTTGTTCTAACAAAATAAAAAAGCAAAAAAAGGATGGTAAGAGCATTCTCATCAAGTATGTCAAATGCTATATTTTTAGCATTTGGCTCACCAAACACCAAAATACTTGCTTCATGAGATGTGTCAAATGCTAAAAGAAATGGCATTGTGCTACAGTGCAATTCTAAAGTTGGCACTGTATGGAAAAAAATGGTAAAATATTTATTATTATTTTATTAAGATTTTCACTCTCCTCACCCATTTATTGATCCCCGTTTGTCTCTTTTTCACCCTCTCTCTCTCTCTCTCTTCCCCTCTCACTTTTTTCCTTAGCCCATCACTCTCTTTCCTCAGCCCACCCCTGATGTCACCACTCCTAGCGGCCACCTTTGCCGTGTCGTTCTCCATGCCACGCCTCCGACCTTGACATGTCTTCCTCCAGCCACGGCGACAACCTCCCCACGTCATCGGAACCTCCCACAATCGAATCTCTCTCAATCGGCCCCGCAGTGGTGGGTTTTGCTTTTAGGTTTGTTTGATTTGAGATGAGTTTTAAGGTTTGTGAATGTGGTGGGTTGTGGGTTAGTTGTGGCAATGGTACTGTGGTTGTGGCGGCAATTTGGTGGTTGTGGTGGTGATTATTGGGTGGTTGTGGTGGTTATTTTTTGGGTTGTTGTGTTTTTTTATTTATTTATTTATTTTTTAACTTGGTGTTGGTGTTGGGGTTTCTAATCTGGTGTTGGTGGGCTATGGGTTTGTTTTGAATTGTATTTTTGGTTGTGGAGGATGTGGTGGTTGTGTGGTGATGGCTGTTGGTTGGTGGCAACTGTGTGGTGGTTGTGGTTGTGGTTTTCCTTGATTGTGTTTGATGAGTTTTAGTTAAATATTATTTTTATGTGTTATATATATATATATATATATATATTATTTTAATGTACTGTATATATTATTTTAATGTATTATATATATATTATTTTAATGTATGGAATTGAAGAATAAAACATGTGATGTAGGGTGTATTGTAAAATAATGTGCTAAAATAATAAATTATGTTTTTTGGTGTGTCAAAATGGCATATTTATAGAACACCTTATGAGAGTGCTCTAAGAGATAAAGTGAGAATTGAGAATGCTAAAATAAGAGTAATAAAGTGAAAAAGAATCTTAAATGATAGAGAATCTTTATATATATATATATATATATATATATATATATACACACACACACAGAGTTGATATACCAACTTAAAACTTAAAAAACCTGAGTAGAAGGATGGATCAAAACAAAAAGATCTTTTCTATCTTTCTGATTTTTCTCTTTACAAAATTGGCTAAATCTTTCTTTTTTTTAGATTTTTTTTCATATTCAGAAGTATTGATTTCAAGTTGGATAGTTTGGTTTGCTAAAACTTAAGGCTTATTGCTAGAATTGATTAGACGATTGAAGAAGCATTTGAAGACGCTCGCAGTGCATCAACTTTTTTTTTTTATGGTAATGGTAGATTATTTTGATTGAATTTGAAGGATTGATTCCCACTTTATTATAAAGTTTAGTGTATGAAAACTTTAATGGTTATTCATAATAATCCCCAAAAAGTTTAGGGGTTCTCAAAAATTTTCTTTTCATTCCTTTTATGGTTATTTTGAAGGTGTAAATGCACTTTTAGTCCCTACATTTTGCACTTTTTCCATTTTGGTCCCTACATTTTATTTTTACCACTTTTAGTCCCTAAACCAATTAATGCCTAACATTTTGGTCTTTTCTGTCACCCAACTAACAACCAGTGCTGACATGGCTAACGATAGAATAAAAAAAAATTATAATCACATTAATTAATTAATTAAAAAAATTTTAAAAAAAGGGAAGAACATGAAGAACTCAAGAACTGGAACCCAGATCAAAGAAATTTTTTTTCTCCAAATTCAAACCCAGAAATTTTCTTTCTACCCAAACAGAAAAATCCAGCCACTACCTCTACCGATCAAACCCAGCCAACAAATATAGACACAAACCCAACCAACAAACTTAAACACAAACCTAGAAATTTTCTTTCCCAAAACCCAAACCCAGAAATTTTCTTTCTACCCAAACAGAAAAATCTAGCCACCACCTCCATCAATCAAACAACCACTACCTACCATCACAGCCACCACAACCCACCATCCTAATTGCCACAACCAAGCCTAACTTGGTCTTAACCCCAACCAACCCGATCTCTACCCAACCTAGCTGGCTCATACCCACCCACCCCGACCCAACTTCAACCCCAGCCACCCTAGCCGATCTCAACCCACCCACCCCAGCCTGACCTAAATTCAACCCGACCTCAACCCACCCACCCACCCCAGCCGGCTCACAACCCACCCACCCCAACCTCAAACCCAGCCACCCCGAACTCAACCCCAGCCACCCCGACTCAAGCCACCCCAATCAGTCTCAACCCACCCACCCCAGACCAACCTCAACCCACCCCACCCCGATCTCAACCCACCCACCCCAGCCGGCTCACAACCCAGCCACCCCAACCTCAAACCCAGCCACCCCGACTCAAGCCACCCCAGTCGGTCTCAACCTACCCACCCCAGACCAACCTCAACCCACTCAACCCCGATCTCAACCCATCCACCCCAACCACCACCCACCACAACCACCACAAGCCACTGCACCGTGAGAAAAAGAGAGAGAAGAGAATGAAAAAATTCATAGAGAGAGAGAGAGAGAGAGAGAGAGAGAGAGAGAGAGAGAGAGAGAGAGAATAAAAATTAATCTAATAAAGTGAGAAGGAAGAGAAAAAAAAATTTGAACCAAAATACTTTTAAAATTTTAATTTTAATTTTAATGATTTTTAGTTTTAATTCTGTTTTTTTATTTAGTTAGAATTAATAAATTAATTTTTTAAATTTATAGGCTGACATGGCATTATATTTTGTGTGATTATATTTTTTTTTTTATTCCACTGTTAGCTACGTCAGCACTGGCTGTTAGTTGGGTGACGGAAAGGACCAAAATGTTAGGCATTAATTGGTTTAGGGACTAAAAGTGGTAAAAATAAAATGTAGAGACCAAAATGGAAAAAGTGCAAAATGTAGGGACTAAAAGTGCATTTACGCCTATTTTGAACTTTTTTTTTTTTTTGGCTGTAAAGTCTTGAACTTTAACTTTGTTACATTATTTAAAAGAACTTTTATTGTTGTTGAAAGTAAAAATTTGCTAACTAGTAACTAGATTACACATTTTTTATTGTGTTTTTTAGTTGAATCTTAACATGTTTTGGTGTTACATCAACATTTGACCAAGCCAAATGTTGATGTAACACCATGCTAATATAACACCAAAGGTTAGGTCCCTTTTTTAGTGGTATTCGGATTATGTAATATATTATAAGCCTGTTTAAAAAAAAAAACTTTATACACTACTGAAGTGCAGGTCTGTGGCAACTCAGGGGTATCATGTACTGATGTAGGACTTTCTTGGGTTAATAATGGTGCCTTTGGTGTCTCGGGTCAGTTTGGGGAGGGGGTGGATAAATCATTGAAAACTAGTTTTGGGGTTTTGGAGGGGCAAGGTGCATCGCCCAATGATCAGTTTCAGGAAAAGCTTAAGGAAATAGATGCAGATTTGGCAAAGTTTGATTCTTCCAAGCTAGCTGTCCAATCTGCACTTACCCCTACTGATTATATTTTTTTGTCAGAGGGGATGGATCCAAATCTAGAGCAGGAAACTGAAGAAGATAGTGAGGCTCTGAGGAGTATTACTCAGGGTTGGAAACGGTTGTTTCGGATTAGGGAGACTACTCAAGCTGAACCGGACCTTGGTTAGTCGAAACGGATAGTGCAGGAAATTTTGGAGGATGATGAGGATGTGATTCTGCTGAAAAAACGCTGTGCTAACCCTAAAAGCAATGAAACGGTGGAGGCTGTTGTTTAGCCCCGTCGAGAGCAATGAGTTGCCTAGCTTGGAATTGCCGCGGGCTTGGGAACTGGCATGCAAGGATAGAGCTTGAAGAGTTGATTCAAGCAAAAGATCCCCTAATTGTGTTCTTGTCAGGGACTTGGTTAGATAAGGATCAGTTAGAAAAAATTCGGTGTAACATTAAATATGCTGGTTTGTTTATTGTCCCGAAATAGGATATGGGTGGTGGTTTAGCTCTTTTATGGAAACATGGCATTACAATTTGGGTTGATAGTTTTTCTCGGTTCCACATTGATGCTATAGTTCATGGTGGGTCAGTTGATGCTTGGTGGTTCACGGGATTTTATGGTGCTCCGAATGCTCAAGATAGAGAAGATGCATGGGCTATGATGTGTTTGCTCAATTTGAAGCCTCATTTACCATGGCTTTGCATGGGAGATTTCAATGAGATTTTATTCATTGAGGAAAAGAGAGGTGGCAGGGTTCAGTCTCATAATCAAATGCAAGCTTTCAGGGACACCTTGGATGTTTGTGGTTTTGTTGATTTAGGCTTCACAGGTCCGGAATCCACCTGGTATGGTAATAGGCATGGTCACATTATTTGGGAGAGTTTGGATAGAGGGGTGGCTAATCATGATTGGTTGACGAAATTTCCAGCAGCTACAATTTGGCACTTGCACTGTGTAGAGTCGGATCATATGCCAATATTGTTGACTTTGGACCCGTATGGTGAATCTCAACGATGGAAGCAAAAGCCTTTTAGGTTTGAGGAGATGTGGTTGGTTGATAAAGGTTGCAATGACACGGTCCTTAGGGCTTGGGAGTCTCTGCCTAGGGGTCACCCTATGTTCTAGGTTTCAACCAAACTCAACAAGTGTAAGAAGATGTTGAAGGCATGGAGCAAGGATCATTTCGATAGTGTTAAGAAGCAGATTGTGGAAAAAAAAGGACCTTCTATGGAAAGTGGAGGAGGATTCAGCCAAGGGGGGTTCTCATGAGGTAGTAGATCAATTAAGGCGTGATTTGAATATATTTTTGGACAAGGAAAATCGTATGTGGGCTCAAAGATTTCACATTCAATGGTTAACCAACGGGGACAGGAACACAGGGTATTTTCATGGTGTTTCAACTCAAAGGAAACGTAAAAACTTCATCAAGGGAATTCAGAATTCTTCCGGTGAGTGGGTTACAAATGAAAGTCTTGTGTCTGATATTTTTGTTGATTTCTATTCCAGGTTGTTTACCTCCTCTAGGCCGCATGATATTGAGAGAGTGCTAGATAGGGTGCAATCGGTGGTGAGTTCCTCCATGAATGTCGAGTTGACTAAGCCTTATACCAAGGAGGAGGTGGACTTGGCTATCAAAGGCATGGCCCCCATGACTGCACCTGGCCCGGATGGGATGCCCTCAATCTTCTATCAAACTTTTTGGCCGAGTATTGGTTTGGAGGTATCTGGTTCCCTGTTGAAATCTATTAATCACACTTTCATTACCCTCATCCCTAAGGTAATTAACCCTGAATCAGTGTCTGAATTTCATCTTATTAGTCTTTGCAATGTTATTTATAAAATCCTTAGCAAGGTCATAGCTAATAGGATGAAGCCCATCCTTAACTCTATTATCTCTGAAGCCCAAAGTGCTTTCATTGCAAATCGTCTAATTACAGATAATATTTTAATTGCATTTGAGTCATTGCATCACATGAAAACTCACTGTTTTGGAAAGGAAGGGTATATGGCTTTGAAGCTTGACATGAGTAAAGCCTATGATAGGGTGGAGTGGCTTTTCCTAGAAAAAATTCTTTTGAAGATGGGTTTTCAGGAGTCTTGGGTGAAGATTATCATGGAATGCATCACCACGGTCACATACTCAATTCTGGTTAATGGAGAACCTAAGGGTTTGATCAGACCCTCTCGTGGTCTTCGCCAAGGGGATTCCTTATCCCCTTTCCTCTTTCTTTTCTATGCTGAGGGGCTTCATGCTTTACTGTCCAAGGCAGCCAATGATGGAGAGATTAGAGGGTACTCTTTGTGTAGAGCTGGTCCTAGAATTACTCACTTGTTTTTTGCGGATGACTATCTGCTCTTTTGTAGGGCCAATCCAATAGAGTGTGGTAAAGTTCTTCAAATCCTTTCATGGTATGAAGCGGCTTCTGGGCAAAAAGTGAATACTGCAAAAACTACAGCCTTCTTTAGTCGAAACACCTCGGAGGAGGTCAAGGAGTCTCTAAGAGTGTTGTTGAGTGTTTTAGTCATTAGGGATTATGAGAAATACCTGGGGCTTCCTTCGTTTGTAGGTCGTCAGAAAAAAGCATGCTTTACAAAAATTAAGGAGCGAATTTGGGCTAAAATGCAAGGGTGGAAGGAGAAGTTATTATCTCAAGCTAGTAAAGAAGTTATGATTAAGGTTGTGGTTCAATCGATCCCTACATATTCCATGAGTGTGTTTCGCTTGCCTGTTGGCCTTCTCAAAGATATTGAGGCTATGATTTGGAAATTTTGGTGGGGATGTACTGAGAATTTGAGAAAAATTCATTGGGTGCGTTGCGAGATACTTTGTTCTTCCAAGTCAATAAGAGGTATGGGGTTCCGTGATTTACGTCACTTTAATGATGCTTTGCTTGGTAAGCAGGTGTGGCGTCTATTCCATAAGAAGGAGTCTCTATTATATAGGGTGTTCAAAGTTAAATATTTTCCGTCTGGTGACATTTTTGGGGCTGTTCACAATCCATGGTGTTCTTTTGCTTGGAAGAGCATAATGTTGGCTAGGGATATGATTTCTAATGGGGCCAGGTGGAGGATTGGGGATGGGAAGGACATTCACATCTGGCAGCATCGCTGGATTTCATCTTCAAGGAGTGGGAAGGTTTTGTCTCCTCGGTTGGATCAGTCGTTGGATGTTGTCCAAGATTTGTTCATTCCAGGCACTAAAACTTGGGATTCTGAGATCATTGACAGACACTTTCTTCCGTGGGTGAGTACATTAAGAGCATTCCTCTTAGTGATCATCAGCACTTTGATTTACTGATTTGACTTCACAGCCCGGATGGTTGTTATTCAGTGTGTTCAGCGTATTGCATTTTGGCAGCGGCTCAATCTCAGGACCAGCCAAGTTCTTTTAACATTGAAGCTACTAAGAGGCTTTGGAAGGGGGTTTGGAAGATAGAGGTGTCCAACAAAGTGCGTCATTTCATTTGGAGAGCTGTTGGTGAGTCCCTGCCTACTAAGAAGAACCTGGTGAATAGGTGTGTAACTTCTGATGCTCTATGTGGGTTGTGCGAGTCCGAGGTGGAGGATAGCATTCATGCATTATGGCTTTGTGATGGCGTTAAGCCGATTTGGATGTCTAATCAGTCCTTTTCATTTCTTCGTGCTCAGAAGTTGTCTACTTTTGAAGATTTAGTTTTTTACATGCTGCAGAATGCTTCTTCCAGTCAAGTTGCTCTCTTCTCCATGATAGCTTGGGCGATTTGGGAAAGTAGGAATAGATTGAGGGTGCATCAGCCTGTCTGGGACGTTGGGGACGTGGTGGATAGAGCTTCAGCTCTCTTGCGTGAATTCCGTGATGTGCAGAAGTTGCCTCTGAGACGAAGTGTGCCCAGGGAGGTTGTTAAATGGTCTCCGCCAGCTGAAGGTTTGTACAAAGTTAATTTTGATGGGGCTTGTTTTGAGGATCAAGCTTGCGCAGGTTTGGGGGTGGTGATCAGGGACTCAGCTGGTCTGGTTATTGGTGCGCTCAGTCAGAAGATTAGGCTCCCTAGTTCAGTGGTGATGGTTGAGGCTCTAGCTGCTCGGAGGGCAGTGATGTTTGCCAAGGAAATTAGTGTTTTTTGGGTTGTGGTGGAGGGTGATTCACTGCAAGTTATTAAGGCTGTCAACAACTCCAAATTGTCCAAGGCTTCTTATGGGCATATTATAGATGAGACCAGATTATCGACTTCCTTTTCTTGCTGCAAATTTGTTCATGTCCAGCGTGAGGGTAATAAGTTAGCTCATGCCCTTGCGCGTAGAGCAGTTTTATCTGCAGATTATGATGTGTGGATGGAGGACCTTCCACATGATTTAGATGATGTTTTTTTGTTTGATTTAGCTTAATAAAATTTCCTTACTGGATTCTCAAAAAAAAAAAAAAAAGTATTACTGTTTCCTTAAAAAAAAAAAAACATTTGACCAAGCCTAAATGCTTTTGCAATTTGCTTTTTTTTTTTTTTTTTTTTTGATAAGTAATAAGTTTATTGATATCCAAAAAAAAGGGGAACACCCTAGTACATAGGGAGTGAACAAGGGTTAAACAATCAAGAACAAAAATTACAAGAATCTAAGAAATCAAGAAAAGATAAAAAATGATTGGTTCTGTAAAGCAGTCGACCAATCCATTAAGGTTCTAAAGAAAAATAGCTTCAAGTCTGAGATTGATCTCTCCTTATCTTCAAAGCACCTGCTATTTCTCTCTCTCCAAAGACACCACAGTAAGCAATAGGGAACAATCCTCCATATATACCCATTTCGATGACAACCAAATCTACCTTGCCAACATGCTAAAAGCCCTATTACAGATTGCGGCATAACCCAGCTCACTCCAAACAATCCAAACACCATAGCCCACATATCCATTGCAATTGGACAGTGAAAAGAAAGATGATCAACCGATTCACCATTGCACTTGCACATGTAACACCAATCCAATATCAAAACCTTCCTTTTTCGTAAATTGTCAAACGTTAAGCACTTCCCCAAAGCAGCAGTCCAAACAAAGAAAGCAACTCGAGAAGGAATTTTCTATTTCCAAAAACTTTTCCAAGGAAAGCAACAATCATTAGAGCCCACTAAGAGACTATAATAATCCTTAACCAAGAAGCCCTTCTCTTTATCAAGTTTCTAGCACATCTTATCCTCACCAAACCCTTTCACCGAAGCACTATAAATGGTATCCATGAAATCGGCTAGTGCCTCTGATTCTTGATCATGCACACCCCTAAAGAAACTGACATCCCAAAAAAGGACTCCATTTTCAAGCTTTATAAGCTCAGCCACACTACCTCCTGGTCTCGGCAAAATCTATACAATTCCAGATAGCTGACTACAAGGGAAGTCTCACCACACCAATGATCTTGCCAGAATTTCACCCTTGACCCATCCCCAATATCATATAGAATGTGGCGAGAAAAAGAAGGCCATCCCTTACTAATATTCTTCCACAAGCCAACACCATATGAACCATTAATAGGCCTAGCACACCAGCCACCCCATTCACAGCCATATTTTACCTCTATCACTTGCTCCAAAGGGCAGCCCTTTCCATCCCAAATCTCCATAACCACTTACCAAGCAAAGCTTCATTAAAAGGTCTTATCTTCCTTATCCCTAAGCCACCCAAAGCAATGTGATTGCAGACAGTAGCCCATTTAACTAAATGGAATTTTGGTTCATCTCCAATGCCACCCCATAAGAAATTTCTCTGTAGTTTCTCAATTCAATTAGCCACAGCTACAGGAATAGGAAATAGAGATAAAAAAATAAGAGGGTAAATTAGATAGAGTGCTTTTAATTAAAGTGACTCTACCTCCCTGGGATAAGTACAGACGTTTCCATCCTGCTAATCTCCGTTCTATCTTCTCTAAAATTGGGTTCCATATTGTCTTATCCTTGAATTTGGCTCCCAAAGGAAGACCCAAATACTTCATTGGAAGAGTACCTTGTTTACAACCAAGAACAGTCAACAATAAGTCCAAATTATGCACCATACCAACAGGAACCAACTCTGACTTGCCCAAATTAATCTTTAGACCAGAAACCGCCTCAAACCAAATGAGGATCATACGGAGAAACAAAACTTGATCCAAATTAGCACCACAAAAAAGCAAAGTGTCATCCGCAAAGAGAAGATGAGACACCGCCAATGATCTTCCCTCTACACAACCCACATCAAAGCTTGACATGTGACAATCATGAACAACCTTATCCAACATCCTCCCAAGGGCTTCCAAAACCAGTAAAAACAACAAAGGGGATAATGGGTCACCTTGTCTCAACCCCCTAGAACTCTAAAAAAACCCACAAGGAGAGCCATTTATCAGAATAGAAAAACGAACAATAGATATACAAAAGAAAATCCACTACCGCCATTTAGCAGAGAACCCACCCTTTTCTAATAGTTGCATAAGAAATCCCCAGTTTACATGATCAAAGGCCTTCTCAATGTCTAATTTGCAAAGTGGCCCTGGCAAACCAGTTTTCAATCTACTGTCAAGACACTCATTAGCAATAAGTATAGGGTCAAGAATCTGCCTGTTCTTCACAAAAGCATTCTGTGAAACTGAAATTATATCTTCCATGACTGTGCGAAGTCTGTTGGCTAAGACCTTAGCAATGATTTTATAAACCCCCCCAACAAGACTAATGGGGCGAAAATCCTTAACTTCAATGGCTGCATTTTTTTTTAGGGATGAGAGTGATAAATGTTGCATTCAAACTCTTCTCAAACTGGTCTTTAGCAAAAAAATGATGAAAAACAGCCATAAGATCAGGTTTGAGAATTCCCCAGCAAGCTTGGAAGAAAGCCATTGGAAACCCATTTGGTCCAGGCGATTTGTCACCACTAAAATTCTTTATGACCTCAAAAATTTCTGTCTCATCAAAGGGTTTATCTAGCCAATCTGCATTATCACTGGATATTCTTGGAAATACCAAAACTTTTGGAAACGGTCTATCAACTTGCTCCTCAGAGTATAATTTCTTAAAGAATTGAGTAATACAATCAGCAATCATACCTTGATCGGAAGACAAGATTCCATCAACCATAAGGCTCTCAATTCCGTTATTTCTTCTATGGGAATTGGCCATTCTATGGAAAATTTTGGTATTGGCATCCCCTTCCCTCAAATGCAGCACCCTAGACTGCTGCCTCCAACTAATCTCTTCTAAGAGAGTGAGCTTTTCAATGTCGGTACGGAGAGTAGTTTGTTCTAACTTTTCTTCAGCTGTTAAGGGCTGAATCTCTTCTCTAACATCCAAATCATTCAATTTGTTCCATAGTTGCCGTTTCTTAATAGTGACATTACCTAACTCCGCTTCGTTCCACTTTTTTAGATCCAATTTTAAAGTTGCCAATTTCTTAGCTAGTATAAAACTTGGATTGCCTTGGAACAAGTAAGATGCCCACCAAGCCTTCAACCAAAATTCTCCACCTTCAACCACATATTCTCAAAACGAAAAGGAGTTCTACCTCTCTGATGACTTATCCCTTCCAGGGAAATTGGAAAGTGGTCTGAAAGTACTCTGGAAAGCCTTTTTTGGGAAAACAGAGTGAAGTGTTCCACCAAAAATGGAGAGAAAAGAAATTGGTTTATTCTAGAAGCAGAGGAAGTATTGGACCAAGTATACAAGCCCCCATCCATAGGGATATCCATCAGCCCATGGAGAGATAAAATCAGAAAACCCATACATAGCTTGAGTACAACTTGCAGCCCCTAATCTTTCCGATGGGAAGCGGATTATATTGAAGTCACCTCCTAGACACCATGGCAAATCCCACCAACTAATCAGCCCTATCAGCTCCTCCCACATTTTCCTACACCTCTTGTTCAAATTAGGCCCATAGACACCTATAAATGCCCATTCAAATTGATCCCCAACATTTTTAAATTTGCATGAAACAGAAAAATGCCCCATTGCTTCCTCCACTTTTTCCACCACCCTTCGATCCCACATAGAACAATACCTCCAAAAGCACTTTCAGAACCCAGGTAAAGCCAATCTACATAAGGACAGCCCCATATACTTCTAACAATTCCTCTAGTGATCCATTCAAGTTTAGTCTCCTGCAAACATACTATATTAGCCCTCCATGAATGCAACAAATTACGAATCTGAAGCCTCTTCTCAACCCCATTCAGTCCTCTAACATTCCATGAAATTATTTTCAACTTCATTTAGAAACAGATAGTGCCCGCACCCTATTAGTACCCTTACGCATAGAAGAAGTAGAATCATAATTAATCGAACTGAATAGACCTTTCAACTCTCTGATACCTTTCACTCCTGAGCTCTTCAAGTCACGTGCTTTATTCTCCAAAGCAGCCCTACAGTGTAATTCAACCTTAACAGCTAACAAGAAATTTGTCGCTTGATCTTCCAAACCTTTTAAGGACACGCCCAAGAAGTTATCAAACCCATTGAATTTACTTTGAAACCAATCAGAGTAAGATTCCTCCCTCACTGGACTTTCCAAACCCACAATTTCCTGTCCTTCCTTGACCAATGGTAGAGAAAAGGCCAGTGGTTCCACCGCTAGAGGTGACAAACCCCCATTGTTAGGTAGCTCAGCAACCTCCGAATAGGTGTCCGAAACCTAATCCTCCACAAGTACTTCATCCCCTTCAAACTGAGCTGCTGACACCTCCAAAGAGTCTGAAGACTTCAATGGAACCAAGGCCAACTGATTTTGCTCTTCCAGAACCTCTGTGACTTCACCCGGTGGCAAAGAAATTTGTATCAAAACCGCCACTCTCCTTCCATCTCTCAATTCAAGCACCCACTACTCTGAATTCCCCCATTTCTTAATAACATTGCTAGAATGTTCCTGAAGTAACAATCGGATGTCTCGCTGCAAGTTATCTTCGCCGTCAGAGGTTGTTGCCGACTCGTTGGCTCATCGGAGCCAAAAGACTTAGTATCGACCTCGTCGGTGCCAAGAATCTCAGTATCGACATCATCGAAAAGTTTCAAGGACTGGGCTAGCGTTGTAGAGCTACACGGATCGGCTTGAGGGTGAATCGGCTTCACTACGACTGCGTTACTGCTTTTAGAGTCTCACTCAGAAATTGCCGATACCAGTGGTAAAGAGATCCCAGTGATTTGGGTCTCGCCAAATGGAAAAAATGAAGGTGGATTTGTTTCGGTTTGGGCCGCCAGACTAATATGGGGTTGGGCTTTGGTTTGAAGGGAGCTATAGGCTTGACAGAGTTTTTAAAATGGTTTTCCTTGGGCTTTACAAGTCGGCCCACTTCCTGAACATTGGACCATTGAACTTTCCATCCACCATCCGGCCCACGTTCCAATCTCATGGAAACATCCAGCGATAAAGGAGAGTCAGCTCTGCCAACAATGTCTTGAATCTCAAACGTAAATTTAGCCTCGGATCTCGCTTGTTCTTTCCCGGCATTCAATTCATGAGTATCATGGCTACAATTGCGTAGGTTTGATTTGTTTGAATTTTGAATATTTGGCATTAATGGCTTTCCTTTCTTGCTACCACCACCCTCTTGCCGGTCAGTCTCCGTCGTTGCCAACAGAACAGAATTGGACTTCTCCACTGTCTATTTCAGGACAGATTGTGGCTGTTTGATGACTAGCGTCTCAGGAGCAATGGCTTTCCGCAAATGAAGTCCAAACCCTCTCCACCCACTACCCAATTTTCCTTCTGGCACCACAATAAAGCCTTTACGACGGCCATGGACAAGTTCCGAGATCATAAAATAACTGCCATGTGCATTGGATCCTAGTTGCAAAATAAATATTTTATCACCATCTCTAAAGGTTCGTGCAAAATTAGCAGCGATTACATTGGACATGAGATCCTCCACAATAGCTAGCAAACAATTTGCACTCTCTTTGCCCATGAAAACTAATCGGAGAGAATCTTGATTTCTCTCAAAAATGCATAACATATAATAAGTTCCTCCCTCCTCAATAGAGAACTCAAAGGTCTTGGACTCGACAAAAAAGAAAATGGAACCTCCCATATCAACAGAGTAAAAATCTCAAATTTTGTGCGTTAGCAATTTGTTGATGCTCAGTCTTATGACATTGTTTCCTTTATGACATTGTTTCCTTTTTGCTGCGCATAATTGTCTAATGGATAATTTGTTCACTTGTCCAAGACCTTTTGAAGATTGCTAGTATCCAATCGATGATTTGGTCACTTCTCCAAGGCCTTATGTGACTAAGAAGAAGTTAATGCTAAAACATTATGGATAAAAAACTAAATGTTTTTAGAGAGTGAGAATAAATGATTGTAATATTATTTTAGAGAAATCAAATTGAACGATTGTAATATTATTGTAAACAATCGGTTTTTATAAGAAAAACATATTTTTTCTCTCATAGCTCCCTTTGCCTCTATTTTTCTATTTGCCAGAACTAAAATATTATTTTAAAGAAATCTAACTGAAAATTACAATTGAATTTATAAATAAAGCATCTATTGGAAGTGCACAGTTCTAGACAAGTAATTATTCAAATTATTCAATGTCCAAAAAGTTATCAATCATAATACAATGTCTAGTGGTAGGATCCTTTAGTTGATTATTTTATTAAGTACATATTTAGTTCTCAATGAAAGCAATGGTTCTTCAAGGGAACCAATCTCCTTAGAAATATGGAATAGAGAGTAAGAAGAGGGAAAGGTATTGTAGAGCAACAAAAACTTGGACTTATTTCATTGATATCTTTGATTTATAGTACAAGACCTATTATACATTTCATTACTAACAAGTAACTAACTGCTTCAAACTATTAACATTATTCTAACTAACTCTAATCTCTCACATGCTGAGTTAGAATTTGCACTTGCTATAGAATACACGATATTAGTTGTAGCACTTGTGTGATCTTAACTTATCTTCTAGATCATATAACTTCCATCACTAGCTCTTATCAAAACAGTTATTCAGTTTATCATAATAGCAGCACTCAACTTAGGCTCTTCAACACATCACAACATCTATAATGCCCAAGCTGGAAATCCTACACCCTCAATTTCCATAAGATACTATAATTAGTTAATTACACATAAGGAAAATTGATATGACGCCCAACAACACAACAATTTCTGTAAAGGATAAACGGAAAACTTTCATTAATAAATGATGTTTGATAAAATAGATATGTTATATCACATTGAATATATTACGCAAAATAACATATCATTTAATGATACTACACAACTTCTAAATAAAACAAACACTTTTTGTTTGAATGGAATAGGAGAAGATCCATCCCAACATAGGAGACATGGAAATGGTCAAATTCATTCCCATTCACTTCCTAAGTTCAAACCTTCAAATCAGTAAAACCATTCCCATGAAAAGAGTAAGTGAATGCAGATCAAAATCACATAGGAAACAAAAATAATATCTCTTTCTCAACTTACTACATATTTCAATATCTATTTTTTTATAACAAAAATTTCTTATTCAAAAAATAGAAACATCGTAGTCCAAGTACACAATAAGTGTTAGAGGGTAGCTAATAAAATCATTTAGAAGTACACAAATCCAAAAATTTCAGCATATGAATAATTAAGGCAACCATTCAATCTTATATAAACATAATAAAAACAATTTCAACTCCAAAGGAGATCCCTTTTAGTCTATATAATGCACAAAAGAATTGCACCCCAAATATCATACAATGATGCCTACCAGAACCTGTTCTCCAACACTCCTAACATATCTAAGAGACTTTTAGGCATAACCCAATGTATCTTGAATAAAGAAAACACAAGTGACTATAGATTATGTGCATAGTGGCAATGAAGGAGCATATGGTCAATCCCTGCCACTATTTCCTCCACTGCCACCAGTCCAATAGCCCATCATCTCTCCGTTACCACAATCTCTATTCACTTCAACTCTCTATTTTCACTAAAGCAATTGCATTACTATTCCAATTCCCCCACCAGCGGTAAACTAAACCAACCAAAAAAAAAAAAAAAAAAAATAGAACACAAAGTACCAAACTTACTATAAGGAATGGACCAAGATTTGAAAATTTCAAGTAAGCCAACATAAATTGCAAACTTATATGCATCTAAAAGAAACAACCTTTAAAATGCATAGCTGAAAAGGCAATTCTGCCCAAACAAATAGTTAATGGCTGAAACTCAAGCACAACTGCACAACCACCAAATACTTTCAATCAACTAATAAAAAATAGAAGTTTTATGTTTCTACAGAAGAAACTACAACAAAAACCTAACTTTTTAAATCTGAACCCAAAGAACATTTAAAAATAATAAATAAAAGTTAACCCTAATTATTTATTATATATTTTGTCTTTGTTGAGACATTTTATCAAACATATACAAGTAGATCTTACATCCAAATGAATGTGTAAAGAATATAATTATAAAAGCTAAAAGTAGTAGGAATGTAGAAATACATCTATTAAAAAAAATTGGGAACATAGGAATGCAATTTAAAAAAATCAAGCAAGCTGGTTACTAGGTTGAGTTCCTGCAATTGTTCAAGATTCTTTTTCTATACACAAATGTGCAACTGGAGTTTTTTTTTTAGGCCAGCACAGAGAGAGAGAGAGAGAGAACCATCTATGAGATGTCAAGTGTTGGAAGAAGCAACGGAATCAAAGAGAAATCCGGTCGGAAGTGGCGATGAAGCTTGTCGTGACGCTAGTAACAGCGAAATTTGGGGTTTTCTGACAGAGACAAGGTCCGATCTTGTATGCACCTGAGTCCGGAGATACTGGACAGCGCTGTGCCGGCGGCAAAATCAGAGTTTGGAATTGAGAGAGAGAGAGAGAGAGAGGCAGAGGAGATTCCAAGGAGAGAAATGCAAAGTGAGAACTGAGAAGTAGAAAGAGAAAAAATTAGGCTTATGCAATTTCAGAGTTAGAAAAGAGGGAGAAAGAGGCGGGGGCTTTTAAAATTTCCAGGGGCAATTTCGACTTTTTATTGGAGTTGATCTAATAAGCTAATGTGCGACTTTGTAAGACACATTGTCGACATTGGGCCTCAATCGGAGCGCGAAAACTGCCGCCGTGGCCTTCGTTCGACCACTCACCGTGGCGATGCTCCCACGCATGCGGGGTTCGTTGGAGGTCCCTTTCAATTGACTAGTGCGTGTGGTCCACACGGTGTTTCGGGTGCTCTCTCTTTCAGTGGAGGAAGGTAGGTCTACCTTTGGGGATATGACAGGAATCTTGGTCAAATTTTAAGGGAATTACCAAAGGCAAGTGAAGTTGCCACTAATCATTGGGTTTTTCTAAGGTGTGATTAGTCACCTATTTTTAGTTGATTTTATTACCAATCCTAGGCTAAGAAAAATGGCATTTTTTCTAATATAATATGGATGATAAAAAATCTTGATTTCTGAGTTCGAAAGTTTGGTTATGTGTGGGGAAGATATTAGGCACCCCACAACGCCTGTCCAAGGATAGTCCTTTATTTTGATAAAACCTTAATTTTCAGAGATTGACAGTAAAAAACATGATTTTGGCATTGGCTTTCGGGCCTTTGCATGCACGAGGAGCTTTGAGGTTTGGCTTTTGAATGGGTGGTCCCAATTTATGCTTTCCTAAGGCATTCGGGCAAAGTACCAAATTTTCAAGGCGAATATCTGGTGACGTGTCACCTTACTTTCACGGCGAAAATTACCTATCGCTTTGCCTTAAGTGACATGGACTGTGATAATCACACCGAAAGGGGCGAGCAGGTATATATATGCATACATCATGCACAATGTAAGCACACAAAGCAGGAAAGTAAATGCCTACATCTCTAGAGTATGGCCCAAAATATAGGTGCAAGAAAGTAAACAGGGCACTTTGCTTGAAGTTTTCTTTTCTTAATGGCTTGTTTGGAAGTTTAGAGAGGGAGGAGAGTAGAGGGGAGTAGAGGGAAGGAGAGTAGTGGGGAGGAGAGTAGAGGGGAATGAATCCCCTCTACATTGTTTGGATGTTTTTAAAATTAAGGAGGAGGAAGGGAGTAATTAGCCCTTTAGAAAGGGTAATTTTGTTAATTTAGAAAGGGTAAATTAGGGAATTCATTTGACCAATAACTTATCTACTCTACTCTCCCTCCAAATCTCTCCAATTTGGAGGAATTAAAAATGAGGGGTTAGAGGTAGTTGAAACCCCTCCAAACCCCTCCAGATCTCTCTCCCTCCTTCCTTAAAAAACTTCCAAACAAGGTAATTGAATTACTCTCCCTCCCTCTACTCTACTCCTCCTCCTCTTTTTAACTCCCAAACATGCTATAAAGATTTGGATGGTATTACGTTTGTAAAAATGAAGGTTTGGTGTTAACAAATGAAAACAGGGGAGGTTAGATTACATAAGAAAAACATTCGGGTTAGGTAACTAACGGCACTACTAAAACATTCTTGATTATGGGCTTGTCAGCGGGTTGGGTTTTCTTTAGGTCAGTCTTGTAGTTTAGGCCGTTAAGTTTAGCAATGCTTTACATAGTATAATTGCTATTCTTATTGCTTACAATTTTTTATAACTTCCTTTTACTGTTTCTTTTATCATTGTTGGTCTCATTATATGATTTAGCTTTAGGCCACCATGCCATAAAATCTACCACTTGCTTGGATTTATGTAATGAATTTGGTTAATAATATTGTATCCATCGAATGATTAATTAAACATTGAAACCACCATTATCTAATTGCCTAATGTGGGTATCTATTGTAAAAGCAACCTCGGATAACTACAAGATAAGTGTTATTAACTATCATTTCAACTCTCTTTTATATCGTAAACGCTATTAATTCTTACTTATTAATCTTTATAAAAAAAAAAAACTCTTTGTCGGTATAATACACAAATAATTTATTATTTTTGATTCTGTATACAAACAACAAACAAAATAATATTGTTCTAAATTGTGAGTAAATAAAATAAACAAACACAACTTACAAATTGAAGATAACAGAAAGGAAAAATCCTTTTTAATCAAGCGTTGTTTTTTTTACTCTTAAAATGGATTTCGTCCCTCACAGTGGTTTTTTAAGTCCCTTTTGCCTCTTAAGATACAATAATCTCCTACAATAGAAGCGTTGCAGTATGTGCGCCTAACTAATAAAATTGTAATCCAACGGTAGGTTTGTCAAAATTTAAACCCAATAAAAGATATTATATATATATATATATAATATATTTGTGCTAAGATTATAGCCAATTTTGTAGCTAAATTTTGTACTATATATATATTTAAGCAAATTGTTATCTTTTTCATATTTTTTTTTCCTTCTTATTATTCTTTTTATTTTTTTTATTTAAAGAAATGATGTATCCAAAATCTCAATGACAATTACTCATTGCCATTGGGGGGTGTCTGTACCATTACTCAAAAAACAAATGAAAGGTGCAATCAGTATATCATTTGAAAACTTGGACAGTCCCTTGGTGAAGTCAGGACTCAGGCATGAGTGTGACCATCGGGTGTACTTACTAGAAAGAAATCATCTGACACCCAGTCTTGTGCATCGATTAGGCCTCCACTCCACTACATGTGACGGATGACTCATGTGCTACGTGCAAAATGCATTTCTCTTTACAGCAGAGCAGCCTGAGCTAGACAGATAGGGTACGTTTGGTATACTGAATGGGAATTACGGCAGTAATTGTAATCTTTATTACTAGTAATAAAGTGTGTTGTAATGTTATAACTAAACATATTCATTAGTTTGGTTGTGAGTTATAACATTAAAATGAAACATAACATTTATTTTAGGAAACACATACAATTATATCTCCTTAAAAATTGTTATTTTTAAATTTAAGAGAGAGATGTGTTAATTTTTATGATTTTTTATTTTTATAATTGTTAGATGTATATGGGAAGTTAGTTTATTTGAAAATATATTAAGTTTTGAAATTATTGCACTTACTAAAGAATAGTCAATACAACCTTTTAAAGAGGAATAGTTATTCCTCATTTTAAAGAATAGTTATTCATAAGGAACGATTATTCCTTGTAATAAAAACATAACCAAACTAAAGAATAATTAAACCATAGGAATAACTATTACATTACAGCGCCTATTACAGTCTACCAAACATGCCACTAGTCTTGCTTGTTATGCATTGAGTATTTCTCTCTCTTAATCACCAAGGTGTTTATAACTTGGGAGACCCAAAATTCTTATTTTCATGCTAATTTTCCTCTATGGTATTAGGCACTTTTTTTTTTTTTTTTTGAAATGGGAATGATTTGGCATTAGACCAAAATAGAAACGTCATACAGAACAGCCTGCAAAGCAAGGCAGAGATAGCAAATTACAACAAGTCAGAGTGGAGAAAAGAAGCTACAAATGGGGGTG
The DNA here is from genome assembly GCA_033629205.1 of Lithocarpus polystachyus. Taxonomy (NCBI): domain Eukaryota; kingdom Viridiplantae; phylum Streptophyta; class Magnoliopsida; order Fagales; family Fagaceae; genus Lithocarpus; species Lithocarpus polystachyus. Next base: position 53,832,802 of record CM066166.1, read on the forward strand.
TAACGCCTTTCCAAAGTTGCTGAGTTCTGGATATTCTGGCATGTTGAGCAAGTTCATGGGCCACAGTGTTGAAATTTCTGCTTAAATGTTTGAAGAGACAAGTCTCAAAGGATTCGCTAGCTTGGAGAATTCCCTGAATAATGTGCCCAAAACTGTTACCTATGGCTTTTTCATGAATTGCTTGAATGGCATTCAAGAAATCAGATTCAATGATTGATAGGCCAAAAATGTATTGACCCCTTGTGATGAATTAACCAATTAATTAGCCAAGTAAATTAATTAAATTCAATTACATGCAAATGCGTGGTAGCACAATCAAATCACCAATTAACTAAATATGCAGCAGAAAATAAAAGACATGGTGATTTGTTTACGAATGAGAAAAACCTACATGGCAAAAACCCCCACTGGTGATTTTAAGGTCACCACTCCCGAAATTCCACTATTATCATAACAAGCGGTTACAAGTAAAGGAATCCCAGTACCTTATACCAACCTATAGTTGAACCCTAACCTTAATACACAATTGGACTTGTTCTGTAGTGACAATTTCTCCTTTTGATGCATGGCTCCCAAGTACGTGACTAACCAATTGCGCGGATCTCAATACGCGACTTCAATCACCAACTAGAGAAGTTTGTTAGCTACAAAGTTCTTCAATTCATCACCAACTAGAGAAGTTTGTTAGCTACAAAGTTCTTCAATTCATCACCAACTAGAGAAGTTTGTTGGCTGCAAAATTCTTCAATTCATCACATGATGAAGATCCAGAAGATGCTTGGTCACAAAACCCTACGGTGCACATACACAGCAACTTCTTCACAAGAGATGAACTAGGGCAAAACTGTCTCCGGTCACAAATTACTTAAACAGACTTTTCTCAATGCTTGTGCAACTTGTGTACACTTTGACGGCCCTTAAAACAATCCTCTCATATGTCTAGGGTTTTGAGAAAAGAATGCCCAAAGACATATTCACGAATCCCAAGAAAACGAAAACAGAAAACCTGTTTTTCTTAAACCTTGACAGATAGGAGCTGTCAAGAAGCTGTCGAGCAAGTGTCGAGCACACGGGCTAGAACAGCTTTCTTAAGCTCGATAAATGCAGCTGTCGAGATAGCTGTCGAGCTTTAATGAGTTTGTACTATTTAGCTTGTTTCTTGGACAGACTTGAATGACTTTAACACTTATCTTGAGACATGTTTCTTGAAATATCAAACATGTTCTAAATCTACCCAATTATAAGTAAAATGCGTTTTGTCAAAGGATTAGCCAATTACATAAATATTGACATATGTTCCTAACATGAATCACATATGTCCTAACAATCTTCCCCTTTGGCAATCCGTGACAAAACCACAACAAACAAATGAACATATGAAAGAAGTCATAAATCACTTAACTCATACTCACTTGTTGATTACAATAAAATCTATCCTAACACAAACTCTTGAAAAACTTTGCAAGAAGAGAGTTTATGGCAAGTAGACTTTGACAACCTATATTTCTAAAATACTTAAACAAAACTCATCAAGGAATCTTAGTGTGAAACAAAAATAATAGATTGCATACATGTAATAAGAAACATATGTATAAAAAAAGAAAAGAAAGAAAAGAAACAACATATGTAGAGAAAGTAAGTACAATGTATGTCAAAAGTACATGAGCAATGTATCTAAAATAGAAGGAAAAACTAAGATACATCAAATCCTCGTTACATCCCTCAAAATAGCAACACTCCAATATCAACACTCTCCCTAACAAAAATGTCCTATACTAACTCTCCCCCTAAGTATGACTACTCTCATAACAAAACTATTCTCTCTTTTTGTCACGAGTGACAAAGGGTAAGAGTGTCAAGTAAACATCTCATCGGTAGAGCTAGCATCTCCATCATCATCATCAGAAGCATCATCGTCAGCCTCAGACTCAGAAGCCACTAGAGGAGGTGGAGGAGAAGCCTCAAAAGCAAAGTCACCCATGACCGCCTACCACCGTGCAATACGACCAACACGAACGTTTACCTGATACAACTCTATAAAGAGTGTATCAAGGCCAGCATCCATGTGCTGAAACTACGCCATGATGTCTCCTAGAGTCACATCGCCCATAGAGGAGGAGGGAGCGGATGTGGATGGAGCAGATCGAGATGGAGTCGAAAGGGAGGGAGGAGCTGTTGACCTAATCTGTTGCGACCTAAATTGAGCCTCGCTACGTTTAACGGTAGCGGCATCTATGGCACACATAACAGAAAAATGGTCAGACGAGGGAAAAGGAATGGAAAAATGGCTTAAAATCCGCGTGATAGCTGAAGGGAAAGTAAGCTTATCACGGGTAGCTGTATCCCTATAAACATCTAGAATGGAGAAAATAAAATGAGAGAGAAAGTCTATAGTGAGGTGCTCTAAAAGTGACAACAAAAATTGAGCACGAGGCTCTGTCATAGAGTAATTTAGGAGGTGAGAAGACAAATCTATCTAGAGAGAGATCGAGAGAAATGAAGTCCAGATCGCACAGAACCTCTATATAGGATCTCAGTAATTCTCAATAGATAGAAATGTCGAGAGGTGTCCAGAGGTGTGTCGAGGAAGGTATCAAGATATTGGTCGTTGACAGATGAAGGTGTCGAGAATGTATCGAGGGACAATACAAGAATGGATAAAAAAGCTCGATTGATCCACTAGCTATCGAGAAGCTATCGAGAAGTCAAAAACTTTCTCGATTGATCCACCAGGTATTAAGACAAGTGTCGAGATTGTGATAAGAAACAGCTTAAGAGCTTGACAGATAGCCAGGTGTCGAGGATCTATCGAGGAGCTGTCGAGATGGCTTAAAAAGAGTTTTTCAAGAAGGGAAAAACACAGACACGAATGCAATCAAGTATGTAACTCAACCAAGGATCCAAACAACATATTAAGCTCTCAAAATCATCTCTCAACAAGAATTTTGAGCACATGGATCTCAAACACACACACACACACACACACACACACACACACACACACACACACACACACACACACTAAACGAGTCTAACCTATTTTATATTTCAAAAATAAGTCAAGACAGTTTAGTGAGCATACATTAGCACATGTAAAACTTGTGATGGTCAAATCACATTGTACCTGCACATGTATCAAGAGTAGCAAAGAGTATTGCGTGTTGTGTGTGAAAAACATCGCAAGATTGTAAATTTGTATGCATGTTATGACGATTTGAGATATGAGAAAATCACTTTAACTCACATACAATCATAACTGTTTGATGGAGACTATCACCTTTGAGGTACATCCTATAACTCCCACATCTTCTAGAAAATACACTTGCAATCATATTTAAAAGCATTTTTGATCTTTTTGCTTTTTAATTTTTCTTTGCACATTTTTCTTTTAAGCAAACCATACATGGGCATATATAAGAAAGAAAAAAAATACCCAATGATGTTAAGCTTTTGACATTGCACTTTTGCTACGCTGAAGCATACAGATGTCATTTCATAATTGGCGGGTAACAGTGGTGAGATGATTATTTATGCCTTTCTCTTAGGATTTTCTAGTCCTACCCCTCAAAAAGAGTGATATGAGTGTTAAGTACAAGAGATCACTTAACCTTACTCATCACAAACATGAGCCACAAAGCTCACTTGCTTAGTTGTGCATAGAAATGCTCATCTAAGCTACAAAAAATACAAAGTTTAGAAAACTTTGTTTCAATGGCCATCCAAGGTACACAAGTACCAATTTACACAAAACACACACTGTTTTTGTATTTTTCAATTTTTTCAAAATTTTTTTTTTAATTTTGAAAACAAAACAGAATAAAGCAAAACTGAAAAATAAACAAACAAAAACATGTTAAGCAAAGCAAAGCAACAAAAACTAAACTGACTCAAAACTTAAAGACACACAAGTTATGCAAAACAAAAATACGACGAGAGAGAAGAAAGTGATAGAATCACTTGGAACCCTTTTCCTTCCAAACTTTGGAAGAACCTTTCCTCTAATTAAATCCTTGAACCAGCGGTGAGCAGGAAGAATTAAAACCGTTCAAGTTAGACAGAAACATAAGGGCTTTGAGAAGATCTCCAAGAAGAGCAAGAGAGGATTGAAGCTGATTCTGGCTTGTAGATGCTATCATGCCGTTGCTCTGTTGAGTGGCTAACCACTTATAACAATTTGATCGAGTGTGACCGGCAATACCACAATGATGACAGAGATGCTGCTTCTTTTGTTTAGGCTTTTGAGAGTTAGCCTTCTTAGTCCTAGGGTTTTTAACATCTTTCTTATTCGGTTTAGGGGATGCTCCTAAAATAGATTTACCCTTATCTAAGTTCTCACTAGCTAATTCATTTTTAACAATGTTGTTCTCAATTTCACCATTATTAGCAGGAGGAATAAAAAGAGTAGTACTAGTAAAAGCAACATTAGATGAAGAAAAACCATACCCCAAACCTGTTCGATCTAAAGCAGATTTCTGAAAGCTAAGCATCTCGTCAAGCTTTGCACTTGAAGTCCTCTCCAATTGAGCTCTAACTTGAAATAGTTCTGCTTCAACCTTTTTGGTCTTTTCAGCCAAGAAATTGTTCTCAAACCTCAGTGCTCTAATAGTCTGATTTGCTTCATCAAACTTTGTGGAAAGCTCTTCACGATCAAGTTCCATATCACTGAGCTTCTTGGTGGCCAGCCTATAGAGTTTCTCATGTTTCTCAGAAAGCTTGTACAGTTTCTCATAAGCTGTATGGATGTCATTTTGATCATCCATTTTCTCAAACTTGGACTCCACCAACTCTTCTTCTTCATCCACATCTTCAACAATCCCCTCAGTAGGATTAACAGTGGCAGTGAAGGCATTCAAGATTCCGTCATCCTCATTATCGGAATCATCCTCAGGCTCAGTATCACTCAAAGTAGCAGCAAGTGCCTTGCTTTTCCCAATGCTCTTGAGATATGTGGGACACTCTTGCTTCATGTGACTGAAGCCTTGGCATCTAAAGCACTTAGGTCATGCGGGAACAGTGTATTGACCGCATCCATAGTATCCTTCTTCCCTTTATCTTGGCTCTTGAATTGAGAAAAGCTAGATTGCCTACGGTCCTTATCGAAGCCTTTACCATTTGCATTCTTCATAAACTTCTTGAATTGTCTTGTAATGTAGGACTTCATCTTAGAATCCTCATCATCTGAAGACTCATCAGTTTCATTGCTCTTGGCCTTTAATGCTATGCTCTTGCTCTTACCCGACTTGCCAATTCTTGTTAATCCTAGCTCGTAGGTCTGTAGGTTTCCAACCAGCATTGTCAGAGGAATCTTATCAATATCCTTTGATTCCTCTATCGCCGTGATCTTAGCATGGAATCTCTCGGGTAGAGATCTGAATACCTTCCTCACAATCTTGGGTTCAGGAATAGGTTCCCCTAGATTAAAGGCTGAGTTTACTATGTTCTTAAGCTTGGAATAGAACTCATCAAATTACTTATCCTCCCCCATCTTTATTTCTTCAAAGCTTGTAGTGAGCCTCTGAAGCTTTGAATCCTTGACAGCCTTTATTCCCTCATAGGTTGTCTGGAGGATGGTCCATGCTTCCTTAGCAGTTTTAGTGGATGATATTTTCTTGAACTCCTCATTTGTGACCGCACTGAATAAAGCATTCAATGCTCTGCTGTTGAAGTTTGCCGCCTTGATCTTTGCATCAACCTAATCGGTCGGCGCTTCCTTCGGCTTGGTCCAACCAATCTCTACAGTTTGCCACTCCTTCTCATCTAATGATTGCAAGAAAGCTCTCATGCGTACTTTCCAGTATGCATAGTTAGTGCCATCAAATAAATGAGGTATAATTAAAGACTGTCCTCTATCCATGACAAACGGGGTCAATAGATCAACACAACAGAGATTAACCTAATCAGAGTGTGCCTGCTCTGATACCATTTGATAGGCCAAAAACGTATTGACCCCTTGTGATGAATTAACCAATTAATTAGCCAAGTGAATTAATTAGGTTCAATTACATGCAAACACGTGGTAGCACAAAAAAATCACCAATTAACTAAATATGTAGCGGAAAATAAAATACAATGTGATTTGTTTACGAATGAGAAAAACCTACACGGCAAAAACCCCACTGGATGATTTTAAGGTCACCACTCCCGAAATTCCACTATTATCACAACAAGCGGTTACAAGTAAAGGAATCCCAGTACCTTATACCAACCTACAGTTGAACCCTTACCCCAATACACAATTGGACTTGTTCTGTAGTGACAATTTCTCCTTTTGATGCACGACTCCCGAGTACGTGACTAACCAATTGCGTAGATTCCAGTACGCAACTTCAGTCACCAACTAGAGAAGTTTGTTGGCTGCAAAGTTATTTAGTTCATCACATGATGAAGATCCAGAAGATGTTTGGTCACAAAACCCTACGATGCACATACATAGCAACTTCTTCACAAGAGATGAACTAGGGCAAAACTTTTTCTCCGGTCACAAATTGCTTGAACAGACTTTTCTCAATGCTTGTGCAACTTGTGTATGCTTTGAAGACCCTTAAAACAATCCTTTTATATGTCTAGGGTTATGAAAAAAGAAGGCCCAAAGACATATTCACGGATCCTAAGACAACAGAAACAGAATGAGTTTGCACTATTCAGCTTGTTTCTTGGACAGACTTGAATGGCTTTAACACTTATCTTGATACATGTTTCTTGAAGTATCAAACACATCCTAAATCTACTCAATTAGAAGTAAAATACGTTTTGTCAAAGGATTAGCCAATTACATAAATATTGACATATGTTCCTAACATGAATCACATATGTCCTAACAATGATGATCCGAGAAAGCTAACGCTCCTGAGCTAAAAGGACACCTAGCTCCATAGCCATGATTTTCATAAGCTCAGCAGGGAAACAAGCTTGAAGAGGTTTACTAAAGGCAGCCACAACTTGACCCAAACAATCCCTAATGACAACACCAACACTTGAGAAGCTTTCCAACACAGATGAAGCCCCATCAACATTTATTTTATGAATTTCACGAGGGGGAGGAACCCAGCTGGTTAGGAGAGCTCTGGGCTGGCTGAAGTCCCACATGGCAGAGCAAACAAAATCGTCAACACTATTTTTAGCTAGTTGTCACACCTAATTAGGAAGAAGCCCACAGCCCTCATGAACAATCATGTTTCTGTTATACCAAATGGCCCAAGCAATAGTAAAGAAATGCTCCAAGTCTTGGAGTGTTGCATAGGAAAGGATAAAAATTGTAGAGTCAAGGAAGGATTTTTTAATACCATGGATGCTCAGTGGGTTCTCAGGCCATAGACACCTGACCGAAGATGAGAAAGCACAGTGAAGGAGGGCATGATCTAGACTTTTAGCTTCATTTCTACATACTGGGCAGGTCTTAGATTGAGAAATCCCCTATAGTTTATAGCCTCCATTGTGGGTAAACCATTGACACATGCTCTCCATGCAAATATTTTGACTTTTGCTGGGAGAGTAAGGTGCCAAAGCTTTCTCCAAACCGGTTTACAAGGGTCACCATTTGAGCATTCTTCCCTCGCATTTGATTCCAATAAGTTATGAGCTAAATGGTAGGCACTTTTGATGGTGAAGACCCCACTGCTATTCCCAATCCAGATTATCTTGTCTTTAGGGAGGTTATGACCTAAGGGTATCTTTAGTATTGTATCTGCTTCAAAAGAAAGGAAGGTAGCCCTTACTGTGTTCACTCTTCACCACTTTGTCATTGGGTCGATGAGAAAAGAGACCATAGGGAATTGGGGGGGTATCGTTTGGAGGTGAAATGACCTTGTAAGTAGATGGGGTTGGTAGCCATTTGTCATCCCATATATGGATTAATTTCCCATTACCCACTCTCCAATGGGTGCCCATTCTTATAATATCAAGACTACTGTGGATCCTCCTCCAAGAGTATGATGGGGAATTACCAAGCTTCCCATTTAGAATATCCCCAGTAGGGAAGTATCTAGCTTTGAGGACCTTTGCCATTAGAGAGTAAGGATTTTGGAGGATTCGCCAAAGTTGCTTTGCAAGCATTGCTTTGTTGAAGGCTTGCAATTCCTGAATCCCATGCTACCACAAGCTTTCTGTTTACACATTGTTTTCCAACTAACCCAACACATTTTAGCTTCTTGCTGCCCTTGGCCCCACCAGAAGTTCCTCATCATACTTTCAATTTCTTCATATAGACTTTGAGAAGGGAGGAAGCAGCCCATGGTGTATGTAGGTATTGCTTGTGCTACCGCCTTGATGAGGATTTCTTTCCCACCCATAGATAAGAGTTTACCCTTCCATCTAGCAAGCTTTTGCCCAATTCTCTCCTTTAGGGTAGCAAACACCTACTTCTTCGATCTCCCAATAAAGGATGGGAGGCCCAGGTACCTTGTATGTCTAGTATCTTGCATTGGGCCTAGAGTAGCCAAAGTTGCATCTTTAGTTTCTTTTGTTGTATTGGGGCTAAAGAAAATTAAGGACTTGTCCCTGTTAATTTTTTGACCTAAGGCTTCCTCATATTTTTGAAGGATATGCATCAACTCCTGGCTTTCCCCCACACTGGCTTTGTAGAAAAGAATGTTGTCATCTGCAAAGAGGTGGGTGACTCTTGGGTAGCCCCTACAAATAGATATGCTTGTCAAAAGCTGGTTTCGGGCGGCTCTATTAATGAGAGCAGAATGCCCTTCAGTGCATATGAGGAAGAGAGTTGGGGAGAGGGGGTCCCCTTGTTGAAGCCCACGAGTAGGAATAATATTTCCACAAGTAGGCCCATTTATGATAACTGAATATGAGACCAAAGAAATGCACCTCATTAAAAGATTTATCCATTTTGAACTAAACCCCATTTTCTCCATGACCCCATTTATGAAGCACCACTCAACTCTGTCGAAGGCCTTACTCATATCAAGTTTAGCAGCCATATATCCCTCCCCCCCCCCCTGCATTTTTATGATTTAGAAAGTGCATTAACTCAAAATCCACAAGAACATTGTTAGTAATTAGCCTGTCAGGAATAAAAGCACTTTGATTCTCTGAAATGATGTGAGGGAGAATGGCCTTGAATCTATTGGCAATAGTTTTAGATATGAGTTTGTAGACTACATTACATAGACTTATGGGTCGGAAGTCAGTCATTTTTTTGGGGTTATTTACCTTGGGGATGAGGGCAATGTTGGTTTTGTTGAGACATGCCATAGACATATTACTATTAAGAACATTTAAAACCATATTAGTGATGCTACAACCCACAATGCTCCAATATTTTTGATAGAAAATAGCAAACATACCATCAAGGCCAGGTGCTTTAGTGGGGTGGATCTGTTTGAGAGCAATAGCAACCTCCTCCCTAGTGAAGTTCCTGTTTCGACTTTCATTCATTTCTTCGAACACCTATGTAGGAATAGCATCAATTACCTCATCAATCCCCAATGGGGAAGCTGATGCATAAATGTTTACAAAGTCGTCAATGGCAGCTTGAGCAATACTATCCTTTCCCTTACATTAACGGCCTTGGCTATCCCAAATCTCTAATATAGTATTCTGCTTGTGTCGTTCTGAGGCTTGGGCATGGAAAAAGCTGGTATTTTTGTCACCTTCTTTAAGCCAGTGGGCTTTGGCTCTTTGCCCCCAGTAGATCTCCTCATCATTAAGGAGGTCATTGATTTCTCATCTTAGGCAATTGATCTCAGTGCATAGTGATCCATCCTTATCTTGTAGGGTCAAGGAGTTCAAAGCATTTCTTTTTTCCTGTATCTTCTTTGGGATCTAGCCAAACACTTTTGAACTACACTTCATTAATTCCCCAGCACAGGCACTAAGATTAGCCATAACACCCTCCGGGGTGCTGAGATCAAGATCCATCCTCCAGGAGTTTTCAATAATGGTTTTACATTTTGCATTCTTTGACCACAACACTTTAAAGTGAAAGCGCTTGGCACAGTTTTGGCGTTGGATTGTTGAATCAGAAATAAGCAAAGCACTGTGGTCAAAAGTTGAATCGACCAAATGATAAGCTTTCACTCCCCCAAATTTTTTAGTCCATTCTAAGTTGGCTAAAGCTCTATCTAGCCTTAAATATATTCTGTTTTCCCCTCCTTGCATATTACACCAGGTAAAATCAGAGCCATAATAACCCAAATCCTAAAAAGCACAATAATCAACTACCTTCCTAAACCCATCCATTTGTTGTTGAGACCGGATGCCCCCCCTGCTTTTCAGAGTTAGATAATATTTCATTGAAATCTCCTAGACATATCCAAGGGAGATGCAATTGATTATTCAGGAAAGCTAATAGGTGCCAGGATTCATACCTTCGATGTGTCTCTGGGTGGCCGTAAAAACCTGTCAATCTCCATTTGAAACTTTTCTGTGTCATTGATTACCGCATCTATATGGTTTGGAGAGTAGCTCTTGATTTCCAGATCGATCTTTCTAGCCCATAGCATTGCTAGGCCCCCTTTCCGCCCTACACAAGGAATAATGAGACCGTTTCCCCTCCTTGCATATTACACCAGGTAAAATCAAAGCCACAATAACCCAAATCCTAAAAAGCACAATAATCAACTACCTTCCTAAACCCATCCATTTGTTGTTGAGACTGGATGCCCCCCCCCCCTGCTTTTCAAAGTTAGATAATATTTCATTGAAATCTCCTAAACATAACCAAGGGAGATGCAATTGATTATTCAAGAAAGCTAATAGGTGCCAGGATTCATACCTTCGATGTGTCTTTGGGTGGCCATAAAAATCTGTCAATCTCCATTTGAAACTTTTCTCTGTGTCATTGATTACCACATCTATATGGTTTGGAGAGTAGCTCTTGATTTCTAGATCGATCTCTCTAGCCCATAGCATAGCTATGTCCCCTTTCCGCCTTACACAAGGAACAATGAGACCGTTTGCTAGCCCAACTCTATTTTTTATTTTTTTCCATTCTCCTATTTTTTGCTTTTGTCTCCATCAAAAACACTACTTTGAGATTCCATCGTTGCACCATATCGTGCAACGCTCAAACTAATCGGGAGTTCCCAAGTCCCTGGCAGTTCTAACTTATGGGATTCATGGCTCCTGGCGGTGCTGCCTTGCAGCCACTGCTGATCTCTCATCAAGTTGGGTCAAGTCCCCTGTTGTTGCTAACCATAGCTTCTTTTGTGGAGCTTCTGATTTTTCTTTTTCAAAAATTAGTTTGCCAACTCTCTTGGATCCACTACTTTACAGTTGGACATCCTTACCTGGGCTTTTATTTTTCCCTTTCTCCCTTGCCATTCTTTTCCACTGGGCCGTTGCTTTTATTTTCCCATCTAATCCTTAGCCCGTGGCCTCAAAAGTGCTTTCCTTTTTCCTCACTTGGTTAATTATGGGTTTGATTGGGCTATTGACTTCCATTTCTTGTTTTTCTAAATGGGCTTGCTGGCCCATTAAAGATAGTGCATCATCAGTACCCGTTTTCCCCATTACATCACACGGGAAATCAGAAAGGGAGAACTTACACAAGTCATGTGCATCTGGTGCTCCTGTAGTGGCTTGTTCCATCTTATTTGAATGGGCACATGTGACACCCTGTACTCTACCTCCCTCATTGACGTCAACCCATTCAAAATTTTTTGAACTTGAATTTCTCCGATCTCCTTTGCTGCTTGAAGGGCCATCGCCACCGTTGACCACAGAAGCTGAGGAAAGCTTCGTTGTAGTGGCATTATTTTCTTCAAACCGGTCCGCGCTGCCTTCTTCTCGGTTTCCACTGCTAGTTGACCGTGATTTTTCCGGTCCCATCTTTGGGTTTCCTTGAGCTCGAATCCAATCGCCGTATTTCTTGGGATTTTGCTGGTTTGGGGGCTCTTTACAATGCTTCTCATCATGACCCAGCCTCCCACATTGAAAACAAAAGGTTGGAAGCCTTTCATACCTGAAGCTTAACCAAAATTTTTCACCTTCCACACTTGCAATTTTACCTCCTCTTCTGAGAGGCTTATCTAATTGGAGATCCACTCTAATTCTCATAAATTTCGCTTGATCCGATTGTCTTGCCCTTCGGTCTACTTCAATAAACTTTCCTATGTCATTCCCAAGCTCATTACAAGATTTATCTATTTTGAACTAAACCCCAATTTCTCCATGACCCCATTTATGAAGCACCACTCAACTCTGTCGAAGGCCTTACTTATATCAAGTTTAGTAGCCATATATCCCTCCCCCCCCCCCCTGCATTTTTATGATTTAGAAAGTGCATTAACTCAAAATCCACAAGAACATTGTTAGTAATTAGCCTGTCAGGAATAAAAGCACTTTGATTCTCTGAAATGATGTGAGGGAGAATGGCCTTGAATCTATTGGCAATAGTTTTAGATATGAGTTTGTAGACTACATTACATAGACTTATGGGTCGGAAGTCAGTCATTTTTTTGGGGTTATTTACCTTGGGGATGAGGGCAATGTTGGTTTTGTTGAGACATGCCATAGACATATTACTATTAAGAACATTTAAAACCATATTAGTGATGTTACAACCCACAATGCTCCAATATTTTTGATAGAAAATAGCAAACATACCATCAAGGCCGGGTGCTTTAGTGGGGTGGATCTGTTTGAGAGCAATAGCAACCTCCTCCCTAGTGAAGTTCCTGTTTCGACTTTCATTCATTTCTTCGGACACCTATGTAGGAATAGCATCAATTACCTCATCAATCCCCAATGGGGAAGCTGATGCATAAATGTTTTCAAAGCCGTCAATGGCAGCTTGAGCAATACTATCCTTTCCCTTACATCAACGGCCTTGGCTATCCCAAATCTCTAATATAGTATTCTACTTGCGTCGTTCTGAGGCTTAGGCATGGAAAAAGCTGGTATTTTTGTCACCTTCTTTAAGCCAGTGGGCTTTGGCTCTTTGCCCCTAGTAGATCTCCTCATCATTAAGGAGGTCATTGATTTCCCGTCTTAGGCAATTGATCTCAGTGCATTGTGATCCATCCTTATCTTGTAGGGTCAAGGAGTTCAAAGCATTTCTTTTTTCCTGTATCTTCTTTGGGATCTGGCCAAACACTTTTGAACGACACTTCATTAATTCCCCAGCACAGGCACTAAGATTAGCCATAACACCCTCTAGGGTGCTGAGATCAAGATCCATCCTCCAGGAGTTTTCAATAATGGTTTTACATTTTGCATTCTTTGACCACATCACTTTTAAGTGAAATCGCTCGGCACAGTTTTGGCGTTGGATTGTTGAATCAGAAATAAGCAAAGCACTGTGGTCAAAAGTTGAATCGACCAAATGATAAGCTTTCACTCCCCCAAATTTTTCAGTCCATTTTAAGTTGGCTAAAGCTCTATCTAGCCTTAAATATATTCTGTTTTCCCCTCCTTGCATATTACACCAGGTAAAATCAGAGCCATAATAACCCAAATCCTAAAAAGCACAATAATCAACTACCTTCCTAAACCCATCCATTTGTTGTTGAGACCGGATGCCCCCCCTGCTTTTCAGAGTTAGATAATATTTCATTGAAATCTCCTAGACATATCCAAGGGAGATGCAATTGATTATTCAGGAAAGCTAATAGGTGCCAGGATTCATACCTTCGATATGTCTCTGGGTGGCCGTAAAAACCTGTCAATCTCCATTTGAAACTTTTCTCTGTGTCATTGATTACTGCATCTATATGGTTCGGAGAGAAGCTCTTGATTTCCAGATCGATCTCTCTAGCCCATAGCATAGCTAGGTCCCCTTTTTGCCTTACACAAGGAACAATGAGACCGTTTGCTAGCCCAACTCTATTTTTTATTTTTTCCATTCTCCTATTTTTTGCTTTTGTCTCCATCAAAAACACTACTTTGAGATTCCATCGTTGCACCATATCGTGCAACGCTCGAACTGATCGGGAGTTCCCAAGTCCCCGGCAGTTCCAACTTATGGGATTCATGGCTCCCGGCAGTGCTGCCTTGCAGCCACTGCCGATCTCTCATCAAGTTGGGTCAGGTCCCCTGTTGTTGCTAGCCGTAGCTTCTTTTGTGGAGCTTCTGATTTTTCTTTTTCAAAAATTAGTTTGCCAACTCTCTTGGATCCACTACTTTACAATTGGACATCCTTACCTGGGCTTTTATTTTTCCCTTTCTCCCTTGCCATTCTTTTCCACTGGGCCGTTGCTTTTATTTTCCCATCTAATCCTTGGCCCGTGGCCTCAAAAGTGCTTTCCTTTTTCCTCACTTGGTCAATTGTGGGTTTGATTGGGCTATTGACTTCCATTTCTTGTTTTTCTGAATGGGCTTGCTGGCCCATTAAAGATAGTGCATCATCAGTACCTGTTTTCCCCATTACATCACACGGGAAATCAGAAAGGGAGAACTTACACAAGTCATGTGCATCTGGCGCTCCTGTAGTGGCTTGTTCCATCTTATTTGAATGGGCACATGTGACACCCTGTACTCTGCCTCCCTCACTGACGTCAACCCGTTCAAAATTTTTTGAACTTGAATTTCTCCGATCTCCTTTGCTGCTTGAAGGGCCATCGCCACCGTTGAACACAGAAGCTGAGGAAAGCTTCGTTGTAGTGGCATTATTTTCTTCAAACCGGTCCGCGCTGCCTTCTTCTCGGTCTCCACTGCTAGTTAACCGTGATTTTTCCAGTCCCATCTTTGGGTTTCCTTGAGCTCGAATCCAATCGCCGTATTACTTGGGATTTTGCTGGTTTGGGGGCTCTTTACAATGCTTCTCATCATGACCCAGCCTCCCACATTGAAAATAAAAGGTTGGAAGCCTTTCATACCTGAAGCTTACCCAAAATTTTTCACCTTCCACACTAGCAATTTTACCTCCTCTTCTGAGAGGCTTATCTAATTGGAGATCCACTCTAATTCTCATAAATTTCGCTTGATCCGATTGTCTTGCCCTTCGGTCTACTTCAATAAACTTTCCTATGTCATTCCCAAGCTCTCTGCCAACTTCATCTGACATAAGTGAAATGGATATGCTAAAAGGGGAATGAGTAAAATTTATATTTGTAGCTGAGAGCCCCCTTCGCCACCTACACAGCAATAACAGATTGTTGCCCATTTTGCTCCACCCATTTCAATTGGTACTCCGATCTAAATCTGAACTGCATAACACTATTTTCCACATCCACCATCTGTAAATCTGAACCCATTTTCCACGCCATCCGTAGCGTGTTTTGCAGCGCTCTTAAGTTCTGGTTTCTGTCCACCAAAAGATGACCAAATAGACTGAGTGAACATTCCTCCAATAAATTTGATTTGCGTCTTGCCTTAATGGAAATTTCCTCTTCTTCCTCTTTTATGAGACAGAGATTGGACAGACCCTCCACCGCATGATCCATGGTAGTGTTGGGAAGGAAAAGAGAGATGAAACTCTAGGAAGAACCCTTGCTGCAAACGAGAGGGAGAGATGACTCGACTAGAGAAGACGAGAGAGAAAGACTCCAACTTGGGAGAGAAAGCTCTTCTTTGCCTCTGTTTTAGGCACTTTTTGGTTCTTGAAATGAGAGAAAATGGATTTTTGAATGAATGAAATTTAACTAGTTCACTCCATGCTTAGCTGAAGGTCTCAATATGTTTTGATGTGGTTTTTGCTCTATCTTGTTCCTTCAAATCACTCTCATATTGTTAAGCATTTCTGACTAGGGTTTTTTTTTTATTAATTTTTTTCCTCCCTCTCATATTTGGAATTCAATTTAATATGAAAGTCCTCTTTTTTGTGATTTTTTCCCCCTTTAAAAAAATAAAATAAAATCTAATATGTAGAGGTGAACAAATGATTAAATAAGATTAAGCTGATTTAGAGAATATTTAAGGTTAAGGGAAGAGGGAGATGGGAGTAGAGGTATTAATATCATATAGCTGGGACTAAAATCATAAGCAGGGGCGTAGCCAGGAATAATTACTTGGGGGGGCCGGGTTGTAAACTACGGCGATGATTTTTCGGTCCTTTGTATGGATACTTTGTCTCTAGGTTGATATGGACTAGCTATGAGATAAGCACGCCGAATTTCATCTTGTTTGTTGACAGAGAATTCATATAGTTGTTTACATGATCTTGGATCACAGTCTATCCCTTTAGATTCAATTCTTGAACATTTGGAGGGACGCTCATTAGACATTGAAGTATCGACATTTGTTTCTACAGAAATCCTAAATTCTAAATGACTAATATATTTTTTTCTTAAAGAATGCATCAATTATTTGTCGTTTGCTCATTATTTGACACTTGATTTCAATCCCAAAAAAAAAAAAAAAAAAAAAAAAAAAACTATTCAACAAATGATAAACTAACTTGGGAGAGAGAGATAATAAATTATCATATAAAATTCATTCTTATATGAATTATAATATAAATACATCTGTAGTTAAGTAATGACCTTTAAAGATAAAAGAAAATTAAATAAACAAATCAATCAAAAGTATAAACAAACAACATAAACCAAATAAATTTACAACACCCTATTGTCATGTATAATGTAATGACTAAAAACCAATAAACAGACTCATGGCCCTCACCCCAATTTCCTTCCATAAATTAATTTTTTTTCATTTATAATTTACTTGCTTTACTACCTAACTATACAATGCAAGCCCCACCCGGCCCCCACTCAAGGGACAAACAACACAAAAGTAAAAAAAAAAAAAGTTAAATAAGTATAAATTGCTTTGTTGGCAAAGGGAAATCACATACACGTATTTGATATTTCTTTTCTACTATCAGTATTTAGTTCAGTTGTAGAGAAAAAGAAAGAGAAGTCGAGTAAAGAACTGAGATGAGAATGAATGAATGAGATACCCTGAGGAATTGAAGTGAGGGCTTGAGTTGAGGTTGAGGCAATGAAGGCTAGTTTAGCTAGCTGGTGGAGACAGCGGCGTCACGGTGAGCCAGCGAGGAGATTGTTTCTGAGGCAGAGGCGTGAGCGTGACACTATTGGAGGCGTGAACTAAGAAGGTACAAAACTAAGGCAAAGGCGTGAAAGTATATTAGACTATTTTCTCTTTTTCTTTTTTTCAGACGGTGAGAATTGAAGTCTGAAGATGCCTTTTATTTTTGTTTAATTAGGTATTTTAGGTTTTGGATTTGGGTTGGGCTGGAAGTGTCTATGGTTTAGAAAAGAATAATTTTGTTTGATTAGGGAATTGGGGCTGGCTGGTGGGGCTGGAGGTGGGCCAATTTTTTTGTTTAATTTGAAGTTGTATTGGACTAGAACTCTAGAAAAATTGTTAAGAATAATATGGGGGGGCCGGATCTTAAGTTTTGGGGGGGCCCATGTAATTTTTTTACATACTCTAGTGAAAATTTGAAAAATTTTGGGGGGGCCATCCAAGTGGCTCCGCCCCTGATCATAAGCTTAAGCTTTTAGGTGAAGCAGTCTCCCTAAGATGTTATATCCTCAACACAAAAGAATTTGATGCTTGACGGCACTGATTTTGTTCACAAGTTTTTGGTAAATGTAAGAAAATAGAGAAATGGCCAACCCATACAGATACCCAAAGAGTTTGCCAATGTATGACCACATTGATATGATTTTGTTTTTTTTTTTTTTTTTTGGTGGAAAAAATATTTCTAGTGTAGTAGTCTGGTAATTTTAATGTGTAAATGACTAAATGGTGTCTTAGAAATAGTCAGGCAAATCTTGAGTCTCTGTTTTGTTTCCCCATTTCAATATCTCCTCCAGATCATGATGCAAGCATTATTTTTTTGAGTATCTAAAAGTTTATGTGCTATCTCAATCTGGAAAACAAGACACAGAAAGTGGACTTCAATTTTGTCAGTTTTGGCTTCAAGGGAAACTTTGCTTTCTGAATATTATTATTGAATCTTTAAGGAGTTTTCTCATATATATGAAATGGATATGCTACTGAACCTGATGTATTGATATTTTTACTTCTTGTTTTCTCTTGTTGAGAGAAACAAATGCATTGTGGTTTCTATTCCAGACCCTTCATTTATGTCTAGTTTTGATTTTATGCCCGTAGAACTTGATTTTATGCCAGAGGGTCTGCTTTACCAGCCCTCTTTCTGGAGCTGGAAATTAAATTCTGCATATATTTCCTGTGCTTGAATTTGAATGTAATCTGTAACTTCCGGTGGCTAGTTGTGTTGTGTTGTAAGTAGATGTGATACATGTAAAAATGGCAGATGGGCCTTGCAGGTTAATGTCTGATTTGTTAATGTCCTTGCAGGTTACCAAATTGAGTTGCAAAAATGGCAGATGGGCCACAACTTCCATCTGTAATCCAGAAGATAAGAGTGCAACCTTACCTCTCCATTAGGCAGTTTCCTAACCATCAAGCCTGGACTTCAAGCTTACAAAACCTTCCCAGTGCTGGTGGATATGCGATCGACTGATTGCACAAAACTTTGCTGCCAGCATATGCTGGCTCTGCCTCCTATCTTGCTTCACCTCTGCCACCAGTATTTGTAGGAGCTCCACTGGAAAAGCGTAAGTCTGCTTCTCCATCTCTCGTTTATTTTGGGGAGCATTCCATATTCTTTTTGGGGTGGCAACTGCTCCAATTGGGAGAGTGAAACTCCTGATCCAGTGCCAAGATGAGATGATCAAGTCAAGTAGACTACCTAAGCCTTATAAAGGAATTGTGAACTGCTTCGCCAGAACAATCAGTAATGAAGGCTTCATATCCCTTTGGAGAGGCTACATCCCTTTGGAGAGGCTTCATATGCTTTTATCCCTTTGTGAATTTCTAATGGTCAAAATCAAGTTTAAGAAGCCCAGTTAATGGACAAAGAAGTCTAATTCTGCTGCTGATGGTGTGTCCGCAAAGAGGAATGGATTGGCTGGTGGTGGTCAATCTGCATCAACTCTCGTCATTAATGGACATATGGTAGGACTAGGGGCAACGGTGATGGAGGCCCATGCAGAAATTTCACTTCTGAGGGGAACAATGATTTAAGTTTTCTTTACAATTAGAGTTCAGTTGACAGTCTGAGAAAGGTTTTCTGTAATCTAATATTATCGGGTGTAAAACAATAGTACTTAGGTTTATGAGTCTGGGCTTAATCGCTTCCCCGTAGTAAACAAATGAGTTTGTACTGTGCTGACTTCTAAAAATTGGATACTCAAATTACCGTCACTTGAAATCAATACATTTACTGGAAGCTTAATAGCATTAGATCGTCTAATACATTGTCTTTCATATTGAAATATTTTTCTTAGTCAATGATCTGTTACATCTTTTGAGTACTTGCATCTGAGTGTGTGAATGAGAAGTGATGCTCACCTGAGAAACTTTTAGCATGTGCACTCCCTCTATAGCAATATTATTTGTTATTAACTAAAATGTGTGGGATTTTACTTTTGATGAGTACTCTTTCACTGATTTACACATTTAAACTCAGTGCAGAATGAGTCTTGAAAGAAGCATATTGAACTTTAAGACTAGTTTACTAGTTTTAAACTTCATTTGGGTCACTGGGTGCGGGATTTCATTACATTTGGAAACCTGAAGTGATTCACAACCTCTGTGAGGAATGATTTTGCCTGCAAGTGTTCTAGCACTACCTAAATTTATCAATTTTGAAAGTTACTTCTTAATTGGTGTTGGCAGAAATGTGATACTGAAAATTGCAATGATTTCTTATTGGAGTGAGAATCTGCCATTGCATATGGCTCTGCTTAGGAGAGTTAGGACTAGTTCCACACTTCGGCAATTAATTAATACACAGATCATTAGAGAACTTTTATTGCTATAAAGCATCTTTGGATCAAGCTGAATGGTATTGTGCTTTGGGTCAAAAGAAGCAAAAGAAGACAGAAAGCCTATCAATTCAAGCATTAGATATTGTGCTTTGGATTAAGCTGAATGGTAAACATACAATTGAACTCACGTAACCAAGCCTGAATAGACAGGAGAAGGATTCAGTCATTTTGTAACACCCAATTTGGGATACAAAGAAGAAAAAATCGAAATAATCATTTTGTTACAAAATTAGGTCAAAGGTGAACTAACTTTCGTCCTTCCCAATATAAGGAGCCCGGCTTACACAGTTTGATGTATAAAATCTACATAGAAGAATAGCTTTGGCAGGTGCCATCACTTCCACAACTCTTCCATTGGAATGCCACGCTCACGGGCGACATCCCTGAACTGCCTCATTTTCTGCACTGCAACAACCGTGGCTCTTGCATTGTTGAGGGCATTGTTACTCCCCAGTTGCTTTCCCAAAGCATTCTCAACACCTGCCAGTTCTAGAACAATTCTTACAGCCCCTCCAGCAATCACTCCAGTACCAGGAGAAGCAGGTCTAAGCATCACTTTTGCAGCTCCATAATCACCCTCAGATCTGCAAATCATTTGCTTGATAAAATCAGTGACAACATTGATACGAGAATGCTTAGTCACCGTTGTAATAACAATTTGTCATTAACATGTTTATGCAATATCAATATGTAATGTCTATAAAATTTTATGCAGTCATAATGATATGCATATTTCAGAATACCGTACATATGAAAATGTTATTTTCTAGGGTCTTATATCCTGGAACCTAAGGCTCCATTCATTTTTACATGATACCTCTAAATTAAATATCTCTGAGAGTTAAAGTCCTGGAATTTTTGTGCATGTTAAAGTCCAGGGGCATTCATCCTGACAGGCTAAGCAGTTTATGCTCATGCCCAGGAGCGAAAACTTCAACAATACTGTATGAAACGTGATAGTCAATGAAGATATGTTTCATTCAGCCCGAAATGGGGTCATCTACAATCAATAGATACCAATGCATGAGGAATCCAAAACGAAAATTGTAAGATAAGCTATTTCCTTGGCCATCTAACAGCTACCATATGTCCAAGCTTCCACCTATATCAAGATTTAGAATCATTATGACTAGTTGTGGCATCCTGTCTAACTACATAATTTGAATTTAGTGAACAGCCTGTCTAAGATGTACGGAAATAGAGAATCGAAATCCATAATTATTATGACTGCAAAACACAAATTTTGACACACTATAGTATAGCAAGTTAGCAACAAGCTGAAATAAAAGATGAACAGCATAACCGTCCAGTCCCTTTGTTGAGAAAATCTCATTGCATATGAGCTGTTCGTATCTGATTAGTTACACATCTTTTTGTAGTATTGCATATTTTAATTTCGAAGATAACTTAGGCAACTCCCAATAGTTTGTAACTTATAAAAGAGTTCTGGCTGAGTTCCAGACATAAAAGTATTGTTAAATTTCAGCACCATGTAAAACTCTTAGGAGTCTTGACCAAGGGTAGCCTCAAAAGCTGCCACCTAATCTACCAACCAAGTTCAATTCCTCAAACCTTTGGCAGCTTAAATGCATCAACATGTGTATTGACATCCATTCACTTCTTTCAATCTAGACTTTTTTGATAAGTCACTATTTCCAATCTAAACTGGGTCTATTTATGATTAGCAATCAATTGTAAACAGCCATTTAACAGCTCCTGTTATTCCAACCTTTGGCCAATATCAAGAATTAGAACTGTGAGGTGACCAATTTTTTTTCTTCCTTTGAAAATTAGATACTTACAATGTGGGAGGGGGATTTCAACTCTAGTAGTCTCCGTATAAAACATCAAGAAGTGCCAATTAAACTACAATGCTACTGGCAAGGTGCCCGATATTTTCTAAGATCTAACACACAATGTCACATTAAAACAAACTCAACCATACCAATCAAATTGCAATTCCAATCAAGTCCACATTCAATTTTTACACACATTCAGAATTGAAAACAACAAGAAGACCAAAACCTTAAAAACTTACCTATGTGGGAAAGTAAGGTACTTAGTCATGGGAACCGACACGATATTCCGGCGAGCATTAACGGCGGACTTCTGAACAGCCCCAACAACCTCCTTGGCCTTCCCAACTCCAACACCCACTTGGCCTTGCTTATCACCCACCACCACAACTGCTCTGAAATGCAATTGTTTCCCTCCTTTGACCACCTTGGTCACCCTTCTCACCTGCACAACTCTCTCTTCGAACCCATCTTTCACTTTTTCCCTCTTCGTTTTGGACCCAAACCCAGTTTTTTTTTGCACCTTAGAGTCCATCACGTAGATGTCATTTCCCAAATAACTCACTCCACTGTAAGCTGGTCCGTACAGTTCTTCATACGCAGTGGCTATTTCTTCTTCGGTCTCCATTGGACCCTCGTCAAAGGAAGGTGGGGCGACAAAGTCTTCAGGGCGTTCGGGGGGGTTGAAGACGGTGTCGGTTTCGTCGTTGGGGTTGAAGTTGTCGAAGAAGGTGGTGTCTATGTCAGAGGATTTGACTGTGAAGGTGGTTGTTGTTGTTGTTGTTGTTGTTGTTTTTGTGGGGTGTGAGGAAAAGGAGTGGTGAAGAGAGGGTTTTGTGAAGAAGGGGTTTCTGGGTTTGGAGAGAGAGATACGAGAGTTAGCTGTGGTGTGGAGGGAGAGAGAGGAAAGGGATGAGAGAGTTGCTGAGGCTGTAGCCATGGTTATGGGTGTGGAGTTTGGATCAGTGAGAGTGAGAGTGAGAGTGAGAGAGGAAAGATTGGAAGAGGCTTTTTCTGTTTTCTTATCCCAAAGCCAGCAATAGCAGCATGATGTGGAGAGAAGAAAACTGAGGAGCAATGAGAAAAACGACCGATTTTAAATGATAACTTCCTAAAAACGGGAGATCGTTTTAATGCAGACAATGGGAAGCACCTAATGATATAAATTTTCTTCTTCTTCATTTTCTTTTCATTTATATTTTATTATTAATTTTTAAGGAAAGCTTAAAATTCATTCAATAAGAAATATAAATACTAGATGCAGTTACTAGCATTTGGTGTTGTAAAAACATGGGAGACTCCTCCAAACAAATAGCACGTAGGGTTTAACTTTAAAGTGAACCAAGTTGTTTATGAAATCATAATTTTGGGTTGAGAAAATAATTATTTATATTTGCTTGTTAGTAAATAAGTTAAACTCAAGCTCAAACTAAAGTATAGACTCAACTATTAAATGAATCAAACTCAAAAGAAATAACGTATTCATAAATAAGGTTGTGAACATAAGACTTAATTTAACTAACTATATAGAATATTATATTTTTATTTGTGTTCTTTTCTAAAATATACTTTTATGTACATGAGATTAGATTGCATAAGTTTATAAATATGTTCATATGATATCAAATTATTACATGTAATTTTGGATAATATAAATAGTCAATTCATAGCAAAATCCATAGCTTTGTGTTAAGTTAATCAAGTAACTCGTGAACGAGCTTGGATTTGTGTTGACAAAAGAATGAACTAAGTTTAATAATGTAATCTTGTTTGGTGATGAGCTCAATCTCGGCTCGTTTATAAATAAAATCAAATAAATTAGTCTTAACTTTTAATACTCAGCTCAACGTAACTCATTTATAGCCCTAAATAGTTAGTGTCGCACAGGAGTTTGAGCATAGGGGGAAAGAAGAAGGGTACTACATTGCTATGGTTGAAGTAGTGATATTTTCTGTTGAAAAGGAAAAGTGTGAACATATTGCTAATAGTGTTGAGTGGGTGGTTGAATCAACAACCTCCTACCATGTTATCCCTTCAAAAGAGTTGTTCTTTGATACAGTGAAGATTGTTCACCACTTTCCAATCAATCAAAAAGTGAAGATTGGTGACATGTACATCAAAACTAATGCCAGTTGCACAATGATGTTCAAGAATGCGCGACATGTTCAATTTATGCCATAATGTATTATCTACACCGGCTAAGGATCAAGCGGGTTATTTTAATCACATTGATTGTACAAGAGGGCATGTTTGTTGCAATATTACATGACTCATCCGGAGGCTTGTAAAAAGTGTAATGTGGTCAAAGACATTGAGAAGACTCCATAGTTGAGAATTGCAGTTAATAGTGTTGTTATCAAGAGTAAAATTCTCTTTTACTTTAACAGTGCTACAAATGAAGGACAAATGTGATAAAAAATATAGAGATTCTAAGCCAACTAAAATCGATAATGATTAAGTGAAAGATTTCAAGGTCTTGAGTAAGGGAGAAACTTTCTCTACTAGAGATTGTTGAACCTCATGAGAGGTGGTCTACTAGAGAACATTAGACAATTAGCTTTGAGAATATTTGGGCTTTTGATTAGGGGGATCCAAGGAATTGGATTAAGGATATCCAAGGTGAGATTAATTTTCTAAAAATGACAAGTTGATGATTTTTTTTTTTTTTTTTTGTTTTTTGTTTTTTGGGAGAAGATAATGAAGAAGTTTGAGCACTACACCGACTTGACTAGCATGGATTCTAATTAAAGACTTAAATTGAAGATCTCTTGGAGGGAGATTGTTGTGGGCCCATGCCATATGGTAGCCCAATAATGAAGGAAAAATAGTTTATGGGCTAGACATATGAGATACCTTCTCCAACAACGAGCTTTTAGTGCGTTGTAAGAAATCCTACTACTTGTTAGAATAGATTTCTTTTATGAAAAAAGAAAAAAAAAGAAGGATAGTGCTTTTAGAAATAGAAGTAAGTGTTTATTCTCTTATTTATATTAGTAAGTTGCCCATACGATATACGAATAATGTTATAATGTTTTATGAAAATTTTTATGGTGAATGTTGTACATATATTATAGCATATTTTTATAAAACTTTATTAGTAATGAGTTCATTATAAGAAATAACAATTATAAATTGCAAACACACATCTATTATAATTATTCAGTTCAAGTAACGAGCAATAAGGAAAAAAAAAAAACTTTAGAATAGTATTGTATAATAAAAGTTGATAAAAGCATATCAATTCATTCCATATTATTGATCTTTATTATGTGATGTAATAAAGAGCTTCATTACGAAATATTGTTTTTTTTTCTTCAATGCTTTGTTATTACAGTATGGTGATGATTGTAAAGCTTGTTGAGGGGTATGTTATTATCATCTGTTTCTTCATCTTCAACATTTGAAGTTTGGTCCATTCCTATAAAGCAACGCCAGCTTTTAAAATATTTTTTTTACCAATTTTTTTTAATTTTCTTTATTTCTTCTTTTAATATTCTTACAAATTTTTTATCCATTCAGAATTTCATTTTTATTATCTTAATATTTTTTATTTCATTTCTTGCAAACCAAACAAATTTCATTCCAATTCCTTTCTTGAAATTTCTTGATAACCGAACACTAATCTAGTACAACAATTGCAGATCAACACTAATCACATTATTTCTAATTGTCAATTTGGCTTTCAATCACTAAAAATCTTATGCTATCAGGCAAGAAAGATAAAATAACTCCATAAATTTCAGCAAAAATCCCCAAACCCAGATTCACCAAAACTCAATCGTCCAACACCACAGACCCACCAAGAAGTCCGATCCGTGGCCACAGATCAACCATGACTCCTCTAACCGGTCCAGATCTCCTCGTCTCAAGCCTAACCCATAAGATTTCACATCGGTTCAACCGAAACCTGACTCGCCCCACAAGCCAACTTAGCCATAAAGTTGAAGAACTGAGTTGCGCAGTCTGTCACACAACAAGTGGTGTATTGCAACCCCGAGAGTAAACCCACCACAATTGAACACCATGACTTGTAGCACACACGTGTTTACAAGACTCTCTTCCTGATCCGGGTCGAGCACTCACTGTTTGAGAAAGTGGGTATCCGGGTTGTCGTCGAGGTAGTTGAGAGAGTCAAGAGTGGTGTCATCCATAGTGGCTAGATGAGAGGGATGGTTAGGTTTTTAATATTGCAAAAGAGATGAAAGAAAAAAAAAATAAGAAAAGGAGAATCAGAGTTCAGACGTGTTTTTTGATATTTTGGGTTTCTAAAAGAAAAAGAAAAAGTGAAAAACTAGAGAAATTAAAAAAAAAAAATCGGTAAAATAAATATATATATATATATAGATATATTTAAAAGATAACGTTGCTTTATTTTCCATTTAAGCGCTGATGTGGCCACATCAACAACTAAAATTTAGACATGTCAGCATCTCATTTAATATTTTAATATTAGGTATGTCAACTATATAAATCGTTTGCCAGGTAAGCGTTTTCTATTAGAGAGTTAACGGTAATGACCAAATTGAGTGTAAGTTGAAAATAATAGAAATCAAATTAACTGCTACTAAAATGTAAGGGCCAAATTGACTATGACCCCAAAATGTAGGGACTAAAATGGTGTTTTCGTCTTTTTTTTTTTTTGGTTAATTTAGGAATAGTGTAACAAAAGATTAATATAGCATATTGGATTGTGTATACTACTTTTTTTTTTTTTTTTTTTTTTTTTCCTTCCATACCTTTTTGTCATTTGAAGGTGCATCAAAAATCTTAGTAACTGTGTAATTTTCAAAACTATACTTTAGATTGAATTCATTCAAATGAAGTAGGAAAATGTATTTTTTTCCTAAAATTTTTTTCAAATCTTGTGGGATTCTCCAATATCAATCTGCTTATGAGGAATATAATATATATATATATATATATATATATTATGATAAATTGTTTTACAATAACTTAATAATTTAAATAAGTTGTTCCTCAGTTTGTTTTTCAGCAAGATCTCTTGCAGATTTATTTAGGATTTTCTCAGCATCTCGATTAAATATCACAAAAGTTGTTTTGTCAGTTGCATCAATAATTTCAATTTGAAACTTCAATTTGAATCCTGTATTTGAAATAGTTTGCAATTGTATATTAGAAGTTATAGTGAGATGAATATATTATAAATATTTTGAGAGTATGTAGTTAACGTGAGTGCCTCTAACCTTGGGATAGGGAGATTTGTTTTTGTTTCACATTTTGCACACTAAAATCTTCCTGATTGTGGTTTAACCTTCCTTCTATAAAGCACGCATAAAATGTAATGCCAACCCATTGTTGTATTAATGCTGCTTATTGTTGCAATACCCTAGTTGGTCATATCCTGCAATGAACTTTGAAGTTAAAATGTATTTTTTCTTAATGTAAATAATATGATGTATTATATTTTTTCATGTAAATGATGAGTATAATTTGAAATAATTAACAAACATGTTTCGTAGGATCCCATTCAATGCATTTTATATTTGCTATTGTCTTTATATTCTTTAAAGATAAATCCTCCCATGAAAATTGTTTTGTATGTATTTTTTGTATTTCTTGTATAGGATCATGGTTTTGACCATTCCTATTATTGAATTTTTTTTTAAAGAAAATATTATGTAAATGACATTTTGTGAGATAGTATATGCTATTTATTAGAAGTTTTTTGTTATTATAAATTTTAGAAATATGCACTTGTCAATTATTTCAGCAACCCCAAGAATCTCAAGATTTATATATATTTTTGTTGCATTGGTCGATGACAAAGAGAATTTACCATCATAAATTACATAGAACATTATTAATAAAAAAAAAGCATATTGAAAAAAAGGAAGACATGATTTCATGAGAATGAAATTTTATAGAAGTATCATTTATAGGATCATGTTTTTGACCATTCCTATTATTGAATTTTTTTTTAAAAGAAAATATTATGTAAATGACATTTTGTGAGATAGTATATGCTATTTATTAGACTTTTTTTGTTATTATAAATTTTAGAAATATGCACTTGTCAATTATTTCAGGAACCCCAAGAATCTCGAGATTTATATAAATTTTTGTTGCCTTGGTCGATGACAAAGAGAATTTGCCATCATAAATTGCATAGAACATTAATAATAATAATAAAGCGTATTGAAAAAAGGAAGACATGATTTGATGAGAATGAAATTTTCTAGAAGTATCATTTACACGTGAGGGAGGAGGAAGAGAGTTTGTAAGTGGGTAAGAGTTTTGACTTTGATTTACAGGTGGGAAGGGTCAGACTTGGGTCATAATATGTTAGGTAATAACTGGGCTTGGGCTTTTCATAAGGTTTGGTTTATTTTTGAAAGTTAGTCCATTTTTTAGAAAACAACATTTTGTCTAATTGTCAAGAGCAGCTCATATTTTACATAACAGTAAAAATATAAGTTACTATGATCTATTAGATAACAGTAAAAAAAAAAAAAAAACTTAACAAAAATAGGTAAAAATGGCTAAATGCAAAATTAGAGCGCCACATGGCAAAAACTCATGCACTCCTGCATGAGGTCTTTGCTTTTATATTGATATATATTGATTGATGTGCGTGCATGTGTGTAGAGAATACACAGAGAGAGCATGGCGCAAGGGTGAAGGAGAATTTTCCAATGAGTGCAAAGAAAAGCAGAGAACTCTTGAATTAAATTTATGGTAGTACCTACAATTCATGTGAAAGAGGGGAGTGCGCATTTTTTGTACTCTCGGAGTATTCAATAATTTCCCCTAATTTATCCCATTTATATTCATCAATATATCATCAATCAATCGATCAATATATATATATATATATATATATATATATATAAAGTAGAGAACTCGTGTGAGAGTACATGAGGTCCTGTCATATGACCCTCTAATTTTGTATTTAGCATTTTTTTATACCCTTTTTCATTAAGTTTTTTTTTTACTATTACCCAAAAAATCACATTAACTTTTTTTACTGTTATCTCATTAATCTCTCATTAATTACTTGAGTTTACACCACATCTTTCTATTTTCTTCATGCCTTTTAGCATACCTACCTTTTTAGTATTAAAAACAAAAGTAAAAAATAATAATAATTAAGGGTTAATAGTAACTAACCAAATAAGGTCTTGAGGAAAGATAGACAGACATGAAAATGTTGTGGATTGTTAAATGAAATGCATTGTCTCACTGTCACAAAAATAAAAGACTTAAGATTGATAAAGCATTTGTAAAAGAGAGAAAAATGAATCTGAGGAGCTGACACCTTCGTCATACTGGCCTCTCACCACCATCAAGCCGCTGAAACCCTTATGGGTATTTTTTTTTTCTTTTTAAATTAGGGGCTTAAATATGATTTAGGTTTGGGTAATTTGGATTGATAGATTTTTTTTTATTGGGTATATAAATAGAGAGAATATTTGGTGTACAATGTAAAACCATATTCTACCTTGGTTTTAAATCATCTATACGTCACATGCATATGCACTTGCTCACACCATGTCTTCATGTTTCACTATCGATCAGTGGAAGACGGTGAAAGGGTTCAGCACACTTCATTTCATGGTATGCAATCTATTAATGCAACACAAATTATTTGATTTTCATGGTCCAGTTACTCTTTTACATTTATTTTTGGATTTATGATTATTTTAAAAATTAATCTTATCTTGAGAAGGCTACAAATATGCAGTGAAGCTACTAAACTAATTTTTAATATCTCAAAATATATATGTTTCTTTACTCTAATTTAGTTTACTTTTTATTTATTTATAATATATGTACAATATTCTCTAAAACCATTTTACATAAAATATCGCAAAATTATCCGTGCATCACACAAGCAACATACTAATATATTATAAAGGTTAGATCCCAAAACTGGTGGATACATGCATGCAACGATGACACTTATTCATTTTCAAAGCATACTATAATGACATGTGGCAACTTCCTATATTTAATTGGTATGATTGTATAAACAATGCCACATGTTAAAATATTATTTGTACATCTCAATGTGTTTGCTATAATACTAGGCATGTGGCATCTATAATTAAAATTTTGAATGAAATAAACACATTTATTTAGTATGGTATTTAAGTTCACATTTTTATTATTAATTATGACCACTAATTCTTAATTTTTCATTTGTCTATTTATTTTCCTAACAGTTCCCTTTTTGAAGACTGTTCAAGTATTTTGTTCTAGAAAAAAGTAATTTGTTGAAATATGTGTAATCTAATTGTCTATCAAATATTATCTATTGAGATTTATAATATATATATATATATATATATATATATCTCTCTCTCTCTCTCTCTCTTGGAACCATAATTAAATACATCACAATTAGAAACGAAGCCTAAAAGTCATTTTATTTTTATTTTTTCACTTTTCGACATATGAAATTAAAACTGTACACATAGCAATAAAATGTATACAATATTCTCCTAAATTTTAGCTTTTAATGTTTTTTTACACAAAAGTATATATATGTGTGTGTATATATGTATATTTGCTTTTATATCACATCATTATTTTAACAATTACAATAACATTTACTTCAATTATTTACATGAATAATGGAAGAACGCAGTTTGGTTCCCAAGCCCAAAGGATAGAGGAACTTAGGCCCAAAAAGCCCAATACAATGAATTTGTAGAGAGTGGGTTGAAAAACTAAGCCCTGATGAGTTGAAACAACAAATAAAGTGGATCGAGATGACAAGAAAACAAAGATAAAATTGTTTTACACAAAGAAAATTGTCATCGGCACAGTCCGAGGAGAATAATTCTAGTATATTTCTCTTTAGAATTAGATTACAAGTTCATCTCTTGATTGCTATAGTGTTTTTCTCTCCAATTTTCGATCTATTTCTCTCAGGGTCTCTGTTCTGTTTTATACTATCTTCCTCCCTTCATCTCCACCTTCCATATGTAGAATAGATTACTAATGTTGATCATTGTTCCATTAGCACCTTCTTGAAGTCTTTGGTAGTAGCTGTATGGCTGAAATTTACTGTTCAGGTATCACTTCCACATTAATGCAGCTAAAGAGTTAGCTGCAGAGCATTCAATGCGGTGGTAGCAACTTTCTTTTAGATATTTCATAGTCTCCCTTTGTCCTATACCTTCAGCATGTGTATCGTTATCAATAGAATCTCTTAAAATGTTGCTCTGGAAGGCAGACCATATGCTTGGACTTCGGCCTTGACCAGCCGAGGAGACATTCCTCCTCAGATCAACATCTTGGACTCTTATGACCAAACCTCACCTCTTCACTCCCTAATACGGACTCCCATGACAGTGTTTACTTGTCCTTGGATTACTTAACGTCCTCGGATTGGGCCCCCAGCTCAATATTGACACAAATATATACTACTGAGCCTATCACCCCTACAAATAATATTTTATCAGCTTCTCCAACCTTACCCCCCCCCCCCCTTTTGAATATAAATAAGTTCTCTCTTTATCTCTCTTCTAACCAACAAGCTTAGGAATTTTGGCAACAAATTTGTTTTATAGTTACATTTTTATTTTGCTCTCCACTATTAGAGGTAATGATCTCTCTCTCTCTCTCTCTCTCTCTCTCTCAAACATTTTGCTTTTAATCTCTAACCTTATTCTCTAATTTTAATACTTTAATCTTTCTAACGTGTTATATGAATAATGTTAATTTTATTAACTAAAATAATATAAATAAATTTTATTCATTATTTCATTGATAATGTCTATTGATAGTGTAAGGACACAAATCGTGGATCGGGCCTTTGAACAGAATAGGTTGAGGCCCAAGTTGTGTATGGTATCCTTAGAATGAATTTGTAAAGAGAGTGGGCTGAAGAACACTTGACTAAATTCGTATGAGTTGGAGGCCCAAGTATGATTACGACCAAATTTGTATTGACAGGATATTTGATTGATACAAGGTTCTTCTCGGCATAGTCCGAGGAGTATGCTTATACAAATGCTATGAATACTTTTCTTTTTCTCTCTCTCTCTCTCTTGATTGTTATCCTCCTCACCTTTTTTTCCTCTCTCCTTCTATTTATATGCCCTTCCTCTACTACGTAGGCTTTTTTTGATACTTGTCCCATCAACCCCCATCTAGAGTCTTCATTTGGCAGCTGCAAAGGATGAAGGTCACTGTTCAGGTGTCTTTTCTCATTAATGCGGCCATGATGTTAGCTGCAGGATCATAAATGCGGTGGCAGCAGCCTTTTGCTTAATATCTGATCTTCGCCACCTGTCCTTGTGGTCTATATGAATCGGGGGATTCTCCGGGAGAGCTAAGATTGAGGTTGGAGCACTCATCTGGGACACCCTTTTAACAATCCGAGCAGGAAGTCTCCTCGGACCAGGCTTTCTTCCACGGGACTTATACTTCAGCATCGAATTAGGCTGGGCAAACTCCTCAAGATGTGTTGTCCTCGGATGTATAGGTCTCCTTGGACAGGCCCACGGCCCAGGATCTAGCATTGGGCCTTTTACCCCTACAATAGCCCCTCAAAATTCCGGTTTTCTCCTTTTATCTGAGGAGAAAGGCGGGATTTTGACTTCTGCAGGGGTGAAACCCATTAAACCCCCTAACTAATCCACGTTGAGGCGTCGTTTCGCGAGACTTTCGATTTCCAAAGACGCTTCGGAAATTGTAGCGCGTCATTTATAGCTCTAGGTGGCGCTCTGTCTCCTTGATCAACGGCGAGGTGAAGATCGTGCGGTTGAGATTTCTTCGTGAAATTTCGAGCGGGATAACTCCCACTCATCTTCACCTACTATAAAAAGGACTCTCAAGAGGTAGTTTTCCTCACTTCGCATACGTTCAAGCACTCCAGTGCTCTTAAGTACCCTTGCAATCATACGCTCATTGAATTTAAGTAATCCGAGGACGTTTTGACAAATATTTCTAGGTGTCTAAGGGATTTCTGAACCTAAAACCTCAACTCCTCATGTAAGTATTTGGTTCCCTCGATCATTCCTCCTCGGCCGGGCATTTCGGCCTTACCTTTCTTTCACTTTTTAGTTTTACATTAGGGAACCTCCTTAGCGTCTTCTTCGCAGAGTCCAATGGGTAGATTTAAGAACCTTGTTGATACACCTATAGCCATAGAGCTCTTTAAGGCGAAGTACCATATCCCTGAGGGGGTTGGTCTTTGATATTGTCCGCCGGAAAACATCCTGACAGACAGGCAAACCGGTGAAGTGGTCATCCCTGTAATCGCTTTTTTGGAGGGAGGGATGACCATTCCCATGGGTACCATAACTAGGGACTACCTTAGAAACCATAGGTTGTGCCCGCACCAGTGCACGGCTAATATGTTCAGGGTCCTAGGCAGCGTCGATGCCCTTAACCAGATGATGGATTTGCAGCTCACCTGGCACGACGTCGTACATATGTACGAGTGCCATTCTCAGGCCGACGGGGGATATTACCTGAAATCCCGATCTCCGGTCGTTAAGATGGTGTCGTGCCTTCCGAAGTCCAACAAGGGCATGAAGGACGACTACGTAATCGTCTCCGGGGCATGGCACGACGGTCACCATTGCCCGGTCAAGGAGGGGAAACCAGGTGGGCTGCTTTAGGGCTAGATTGAGTTAACCTAGAATCTAGGTTCTAGGCTTCATTTTTTTGTGCTGTTCTGCCACCTGGTTTTGAAATTATGTAACTAACTTGACATTTGGTGGTTATGATTGCAGATAGGAAGTTTGTCGCTCCGCGCCTCAGCCTTGTAAATGTGTCGGGGCTTAACAAGCTCCTAAGGTCCGAAGTGTGCGTGAACTCGGATGGTCAACTACGTGCTGTCCACCTCATATTGGACTTCACCCCGTTGTCGGACAGCTTCTTGGACGTCGGCAATTCCATCCGAGCAGGCGATAAGAGAATCAATAGAATTGACGTTTCAATCCCAGGCTTTCTGGACAAGAGAGACCTTCCACCTGTTGAGTGGCCAACCCGGCAAGCTGTTCCTCAACAAGCTATTCAGAGGGAAGAGTCCGCCTCATCCTTGCAATCTCTGGAGGAAGAGATAGACGGCTTCTGTTTTAGCGGTGAAGAGGAGGTACAGGGCAAGCCCAAGGATACCCCAGAGTTCGACAGTTTCGAAGAAGAAGAGGACGACATGCCTTTGAAGCAGAGGGCTAGACTGAAGGACCTCATAGCCGGAAGAAGTAAGGGTGCTCCTTCTAAGGATGCACCCAAAGGAAAGGAACTTGCTCCACTACCCCCACCTCCTTCTCCTCCTGCGACTGGGCTTGGGCTTCTTCCCATACCCGATCTCAAGAGGAAGAGGAAGGTAGTGGAGCTTGAAGTCGAGGAAGGAGAATTGCCTCCTCCCCAAAAAAAGGGGGCAAAGCAGCAAAAAGGGGGGGAGAGACGATAGGAGGTCCTCCTCGTCTGAGCAGAGGGGAGACACTCATGCTGCAGAGAGCCAGCAACCACCAGCCTGGGCCCCGAGGCTGGACTTGGATGGCTCGCCCATTCCCTCCACGGCCTCTATTAGGGAATTTCAGAGGGGGCGCTCGGGCTACATTGCCGAGGCCTTAGAGCGCCCTCTCCTTTTACCCAAGGAAATGGACACCGTGAGGTCGTGGAGGTAGGCCGACCTATTCATGTCAATGAAGAGAGACCTGGCCATGGTAAGTTCCTGATCATCTCTTTGTATAACAAATTGAGTTAAGTATGCGCAATGTATTTCCTTCATGCTGTTTACGATATGATTTTGTTTCTCTTTCTTCGCAGCTCACACAACAAGTCTATGTGGCCGAGGACTGGGTCAGGGACGCCCGAAGCTTGGCTAGGACCGAGACCCAGTCTCGCCTTCAATTAGAGAGAGACATGGAGGCTCTAAAGAAGGAAAAACAAGAGTTAGCCAAGAAGCTAACTATGGAGGAGAGGGAGAGGCGAAGCGCCGAGGCTGGCCTCAAGAGGGCACAAGATCAGGCCGAGGACCAGCGGAAAAAATTGTACACAACAGAAATAGATCTGGCAACCCAAAGGCAGCTGGTCCTAGAGCTCAAGGCCAGCCTCGAGAAGGCCAAGGAAGGGGAAAGAGAGGCTCGAGAGGCCCTTATGGCTATGGAGGCCGAGAAGGAGGCCGAGTATCTCCGCGGCATCAACGAGACGGAGATAAGGCTGGCGGAGGAGGTCTCTGAGGTATGTAGGGACTACTGTCAGTTCATGTGGGATGAGGCCCTGAACTTGGCAGGAGTCCCAGCTGACTCAGACCTGAGGCAGCCGGGGAGGATATATTATCATCCCCACATACGTTTAACCCCGGCTGACCCTTCCCCCTTATCTTCTCAAGTTTCGGAGCAACCAAGCTTGGCGCTTGTTCCTCATGAAGCTGCCGAGGAGGTCGAGGAGGAGCAAGTTGCCCCAACCGAACAAATTGCTCCGGACGCTCCCTTCGTCGAAGTGGGTGCTGAATAGGCCAGGGACGCGGCCCCCCCAGAGGTCGAGGCTGGATCCTTTGCAGCTGAGCCGATCCGAGCAGGCAGCCCTCCTTCTTGAGATATATAGAATTAGGATTAGGACTAGGCTTGCTAGTTGTTGTAGTTGTTCCTATTTTCTTTTCTCTTTATTGATGTAACGTCTACTTTGCCAATGTACTCTAATTTTCAAAGTAATGAAAATATTTCATTTGCTTTTAACTGTTCCCATTTCTGTTTAGTTTTTTTTTTTTTTTGGAAAGTTTAAGTTCGCAGGCTAAAATAACAACACCAAATTTTAAGGTTCACATTAAAGACTCTTGATTAATAAGTATGAATTCAAGCAAGCATAATTAACTGTCGTATTGTTGACTCGTTAAATTGAATAAGGACAATAGCTTAGAGTGCACAGTCTGAGTGAATATGAAAGATTAAACTTCTGCATAGTTCTGAGTGATACATGTGTCTAAGTGATATGACTTTGAGCACATGATCCGAGGGATCAGGCATGACCAAGGTTCTGTTTAACACTTAGAGGTGTTAATTTACCTAAGGTAGGTGGTCCGAGGGACCAGGCCTGACCAAGGTTCTGTTTAACACTTAGTAGTATTAATTTACTCAAGGTGTGTGGTTCGAATGACCAGGCACGACCAAGGTTCTGTTTAATACTTAGGGGTGTTAATTTACCCAAGGTAGGTGGTCCGAGGGGCCAGGCCTGACCAATGTTCTGTTTAACACTTAGTAGTATTAATTTACCCAAGGTGTGTGGTTCGAATGACCAGGCACAACCAAGGTTCTGTTTAATACTTAGGGGTGTTAATTTACCCACGATAGGTGGTCCGAAGGGCCAGGCCTGACCAAGATTCTGTTTAACACTTAGTAGTATTAATATACCCAAAGTGTGTGGTTTGAGTGACCAGGCACGACCAAGATTCTGTTTAATACTTAGGGGTGTTAATTTACCCAAGGTAGGTGGTCCAAGGGGCCAGGCCTGACCAAGGTTCTGTTTAACACTTAGTAGTATTAATTTACCTAAGGTGTGTGGTTCGAGTGACCAGGCACGACCAAGGTTCTGTTTAATACTTAGGGGTGTTAATTTACCCAAGATAGGTGGTCCGAGGGGCCAGGCCTGACCAAGGTTCTGTTTAACACTTAGTAGTATTAATTTACCCAAGGTGTGTGGTTCGAGTGACCAGGCACGACCAAGGTTCTGTTTAATACTCACGAAATAAGCAGTATAATAGACTTCAACAAGAGAATGGAAATTTTCATTAGTAGTAGTACCTTTTTAGGTTATTTACATTCTAGGGGTGTGGTACAACCCTTTCATCTAAATCCTCTAAATAAAAGGCTCCTATTCCAGCTACCGATAGGATACGATAGGGGCCTTCCTAATTAGGTCCCAGTTTTCCTCAAGTCGGGTTCTTCGCAGTGCTGACGACCTTTCGCAAGACCAGGTCTCTTGGTGCAAGTGGTCTCAGTTTGACATTGGCATCATACCTCTGCTTGAGTTTATGCTGATAGTAGGCTAGCTGAACCGCATCGTTTTCTCTCCGCTCGGCAATTAGGTTCAGATTGTCCTTAAACAATTGGTCATTATCTGCCGAGGTAAATGAATTGGTTCTAAGTGTGGGGAACCCAATTTCTATGGAGATAACAGCCTCAGCAATGTAGGTCATTGCAAAGGGGGTCTCCCCGGTAGACCTCCGAGGAGTTGTCCTGTAGGTCTAAAGTACATGCGGTAGTTCTTCCACCCATTTCCCTTTGGCATTATCCAACCTCTTCTTAAGGCCACTTACTATGACTTTATTAACTGCTTCAGCTTGGCCATTGCCTTGAGGGTATGTAAGGGCGGAGTACCTATTCGTAATGCCTAGCCCGCCGCAAAATCTTCTGAATGCTTTACTGTCAAACTGAAGGCCATTGTCCGAGATGAGAGTATGTGGTACACCAAATCGTATCACAATATTTTTCCATACAAACTTCTGGACATCTACATCCCTGATGTTTGCCAATGGCTCGGCCTCAACCCATTTGGTGAAGTAGTCTGTTGCGACGACCAGATATTTCTTACTCCCGGCTGATTTAGGAAAAGGGCCTCCAATGTCCAGGCCCCACTGAGCGAAAGGCCATGGACTTGACAATGGATTTAGCACTCCTCTTGGTTGATGTATGTTCGGGGCAAACCTCTAGCATTGGTCACACTTTTTTACATATGCCTGTGATTCCCTTTGCATGTTTGGCCACCAGTAGCCCTGAGTTAAGGCCCTGTGTGCTAGAGATCTACCTCCTATGGGGCTGCTACAAATCCCTTCGTGCAGCTCTTCGAGAAGTAGTTCTGTGGCTTCAGGATGTACGCACAATAAGTATGGACCAGTGAAAGAACGTTTGTATAGCTTACCGTCGCCTGACAGCCAGAATCGAGGGGCTTTTCTCCGTATCTGGTCAGCTTCGGCCTTGTCCACTGGTAAGACGTCATCCTTAAGGTAGGTTACCATGGGGTCTATCCAGCTCGGCTCTACTCGAACTTGATAGACGTTGAGCCCTTCCTTTTCCTCGGCATGCCTTTGTACATCTTCCACTAGGATAAGACGAGGTAACCCTTGAGCCGAGGTGGTCGCAAGAGTAGCCAAGGAGTCAGCGTGCGCATTCCCACTCCGAGGAACGTGCTACAAATTGAATGACTCGAACCGTAATTGCAGTCACTTGACTTGCCTTAGATATTTCTGCATTCTTTCATCACGAGCTTCCAATTCTCCCATGACCTGGCCGACGACCAGCGTGGAATTTGAGAATGCCTCTACCGTGTTCCCACCCATACTTTTGACCATGGTCATTCCGACCAGCAATGCTTCGTATTCGGCTTCATTATTAGTTGCTGAGAAGTTTAGTCTGAGGGATTTTTCGATGACAATGTTCTCGGGAGATATTAAAACTAGCCCCACGCCTGAGCCTCTCTGATTGGCTGCACCGTCTATGTATAATTTCCAAGGTGCGGAATCTTGCATAGAGACGAGGCCAACTGAATTTCCATCCGTGGGCGTTGTCTCGGTTTTCCCTTCTAACACAGGTTTAGTGAACTCGGCCACTAGATCGGCCAGTATCTGTCCTTTGATTGAGGTGCGAGGCATGTACTTTATGTCGAAAGCCCCTAGTATGGTACCCCACTTAGCGATCCTTCCCGTATAGTCTGCACTCCGAAGCAGTGATCTGAGCGGGAGTTGGGTGAGGACCACAACCGTATGTGATTGGAAGTAGTGAGGGAGTTTACGAGTGGCATGAATTATTGCAAAGATAGCCTTCTCGAGTGGTAGGTAACGGACCTCAGCCTCGTGAAGGGATTTACTCACATAGTATACAGGCTTTTGGACACCATTGTCGACTCGTATAAGTACTAGACTCACAGCATGGGTGGCTACAGCAATGTAGGCGAACAAGACCTCGTCTGTTGCAGGACTGGACATGATGGGAGGCCGAGTTAAGTACTCCTTCAGTTGCTGGAAAGCTAGGACACATTCCTCATTCCACTCGAATCCCTTCCACTTGTTCAGCAGCTGGAAGAAAGGCCGACATCTCTCCGCGGATTTGGAGATGAATCGATTGAGAGCGGCCATCATTCCGGTCACTTTTTGGATCTCTTTTGGGTTCCGAGGAGGCTGCAGGTTGTTGATCGCCCTTATCTAGTCGGGATTGATCTCAATTCCGCGGTGGGTGACCATGTAGCCCAGAAACTTTCCTGACCCCACGCCGAAGGAGCACTTCGAAGCATTGAGTCACAGTTTGTGTTTCCTTAAGATTTCAAAGACGACTCCGAGGTCTTTGACGTGGTCGGACTCCAGTTTGCTCTTGACCACCATATCGTCAATATAAATCTCAATGCATTTCCCCAACTGTGATCCGAACATTTTTGTCAACATTCTCTGATATGTGGAGCCTGCATTCTTTAGTCCAAATGGCATCACCTTATAATGGTAGTTCCCAATGGGGGTCACGAAGGCTGTTTTCTCTTGATCATCCGGGGCTAAGGGAATTTGATGATACCCTTGGAAGGCGTCTAGGAAACTCATTCGTGGGTGCCCTACGGTGGCATCCACCAGTTGATCAATCCGTGGCATGGGGAAAGGGTCTTTTGGACATGCTCTATTCAAGTCTGTAAAGTCCACACATACACACCATTTCCCGTTCTTCTTCTTCACCACCACTGTGTTGGCCAACCACTCTGGGTAGAAAATCTCCTTGATAGCCCCTGCCTGCTTTAGTTTGTTTACCTCATCCTTGACAGCGTCCGAATGTTCTCTGGACGAGCGCCGAGGTGGCTGCCTTTTGGGAAGGGCAGCTGGGCTCACATTAAGGTGATGGCAGATGAACCCGGGATCCACTCCTGGGGCCTCGTAAGAGTTCCAGGTAAACACGTTAATGTTTCTCCTAAGGAATGCCAGCAACTCTTCCTTCTCTTGAGGAGGTAATAGAGCCCCTATTTGGAAGAACTTATCTGGGTCCTGCGCGATGACAACTCTCTCTAGTCTTTCGCATTGCTCCTCGTCCGGCTCTACATCTTTGTGAGGAATCGGGTACTTTGGTTGCTACGAAGGTCCGACCGAGGTGTTTGCTAGCTCGGCAGCATGCTGATGTGAAATGGCAGCTATGAGGCACTGCCTTGCCATAGGTTGGCTTCCTACAATTTCCTCCACTCATCCCTTAGATGGGAATTTGACCTTTAGATGCAGGGTTGATGAAACAGCCCCCAGGGCGTAGAGTCAAGGTCTGGCCATGATGGTCGTGTAGGGAGAGTATGCATCCACAACGATAAAGTCCACCTCGACCACTTCAGGCCCTGCTTGCACGGGTAGCCTTATTTGACCCTTAGGTATGACGATTTTTCCATCAAAACTGACTAGGGGTGAATCATATGCTGTCAGGTCTTCAAGCCGTAAACCTAGTCCTTTGTACAGATCTGGATACATGATCTCGGCTCCACTCCCCTGATCAACCATTACCCTCTTCACATCATACCCCCCTATTCTAAGGGTGATGACTAGAGCGTCATCATGGGGCTGTATTGTCCCCAATTTGTCTTCATCCGAGAAGTTTAAGACTGGTTGGACCTCCATCCTTGCCCGTTTCGGCTCATGGCTAGCGTCCTCGGCGGATGCTCCAGAAATGGACATCACCCTGGAAGGGCATGATCCAGTTCTTCCGGGGGCCACAAAGATAACGTTGATCGTGCCCAACGGGGGCCTTGAGGAGGCAGTCCCTGAAATTCCCGGCTTGATATGATCTCCCTAGTTATTTGGCCGATAGGTGAACTGCTGTAGCTTTCCCTCCCTCACCAGTTGTTCCAAGTGGCTCTTTAGAGTTCTGCAATCTTCTGTGGTATGCCCTCGCTCTTGATGGTACTGGCAATGAAGGCTCTGATTGCGCTTCGTGGTATCTCCCCCCATCTTGTTTGGCCACCTGAAGTATGGCTCATTCTGGATCTTCTCCAGAATTTGGTGGATTGGCTCTCGGAATATGGTCTGGACTGCCTGCGACGCAGTAGATTCGGATTGGACACTGTAATCTCTCTTCGGCCTGCTGTTGCTATACCTGTCCGACCTGAAATCCCTCCTCTCTTGAGGGATAACCTTAGCCTTTCCTTTACCAACCAGCTGGTCTTCCTCGACGCGTTTATATTCGTCAATGCGGTCCATTAGCCGGCGCACACTTCTTACCGGCTTTCTGGTCAATGAATTCTGCAGGTCGTGCTCTGCTGGTAGGCCGACCTTGAAGGTTCTTATTGCCACATCATCAAAACTCCCTTCGAGCTCATTAAACATTTCCCAGTACCTCTCGCATGGACATGGACAGCAAGGAGTCTAGTGGCCGAGGGACTCTGGTGTTCGTCACGAACCAAGAGCAGAAAGCCCTAGTGAGTGCCCTAAAGGATCCAATAGAATCTGCCGCAAGGCCATCAAACCACCTCATGGCCATAGGCCCTAAACTGGAGGGGAACAATTTGCACATGAGAGTCTCGTTCCGAGAATGGACAGCCATTTTCTGATTGAAATGGCTCACATGCTCCACGGGGTCAGTCCGTCCATTGTATGCAGTGAAGGTAGGTTGAGTAAAACACCGAGGAAGACTTCCTCCCTCGATGCTGCGTGTAAAGGGCGACCTGGAAATTTGGTTGAGTGCCCTTGTCATGGCATCACTCCCAGCACCCCTTGAATACGTGTTCCTACTCCTGCGGTCATGGTAATGCTCTTCCTCGTGGGAAAAAGACTCACTTGGAGGCGTCCTAGAGCGGCGTCTATAACTGGTATCGTCATCATCATCATAAGAGTCATCAGTGATGGACGGGCTGCTAGACGGAATGCGCTTCCTTCGCGCACATGAGACTCGTCACTGCCATTTCGACGTCGACTCCTAGCAGTATGAGTCGTGTGCACACTCCCTTCGCGGTCTCTTTTACGCTCAAGGTGCAAAAAATGGTCAATATGTTGAGAGCCACCTGACTCCGCTCTATCTAATCTAACCATGGTTCAAGCCTCAACACGCAGATACAATAGTAATCTTCCCACAGACGACGCCAATTGTAAGGACACAAATCGTGGATTGGGCCTTTGAACAGAATAGGTTGAGGCCCAAGCTGTGTATGGTATCCTTAGAATGAATTTGTAAAGAGAGTGGGCTGAAGAACACTTGACTGAATTCGTATGAGTTGGAGGCCCAAGTATGATTATGACCAAATTTGTATTGACAGGATATTTGATTGATACAAGGTTCTTCTCGGCATAGTCCGAGGAGTGTGGTTATACAAATGCTATGAATACTTCTCTTTTTTTTTTTCTCTCTCTCTCTCTCTTGATTGTTATCCTCCTCCCCTTTTTTCCTCTCTCCTTCTATTTATATGCCCTTCCTCTACTACGTGGGCTTTTTTTGATACTTGTCCCATCAACCCCCATCTAGAGTCTTCATTTGGCAACTGCAAAGGATGAAGGTCACTGTTTAAGTGTCTTTTCCCATTAATGTGGCCATGATGTTAGCTGTAGGATCATAAATGCGGTGGCAGCAGCCTTTTGCTTAATATTTAATCTTTGCCACCTGTCCTTGTGGTCTATATGAATCGGGGGATTCTCCGGGAGAGCTAAGATTGAGGTTGGAGCACTCATCTGGAACACCCTTTTAACAATTCGAGCAGGAAGTCTCCTCGGACTAGGCTTTTTTCCACGGGACTTATACTTTAGCATCGAATTAGGCTGGGCAAACTTCTCAAGATGTGTTGTCCTCAGATGTATAAGTCTCCTTGGACAGGCCTACGGCCCAAGATCTAGCATTGGACCTTTTACCCTTACAGATAGCAATGATGGGAAGCAAAAACAATATTTTTTTTTTTTTCAGGATTATGATTATATTTTTGTTAAATGGCTACTTTTACCTTATATTTTAAATAACAATACTTATGAATTTCTAATTTTCTATGCATTACTATAATAATAATAATAATTAAAAAAATATTTTAAAAAAAGGTGCAAAGCATGGATTTATCACTAGTTTTAAATAAATATATAAAAAACCCAAATTGCCGTCACATCAATGACGACCATAACAAAATGCCTTTTTTAAAAAATTAAAAAAAAAAAATCTTTTTACCCTGTTGATAATTAAGAGCTCTAATATCTGTTTTATCTTTTGCAAGAATTTGATGGTGAGAGGGGTAGAGAAATGGAATTCAGTGAAAAGATATAAAACACATTAGTGTTTTTGCAAAAACATCGCAAACAATTTTTTTTTTGAGAAACTATAAACAATCATTCATGGCTGCATATTAGCATATCGAACATGTATATGGTAAAAATAACATAGTGACCTGAGACAAACCAAATTCATGAGAGGCATATATCATCATTATTTGTTATAATGCAAAGAACAACATTATATAGAATCATCAACTTGAAATTAAATTGAATTGGGACATAAAATCAACTTGAAATCATCAAAAAAAAAAAAAAATCAACTTGAAATTAAATTGGGACATTTTTACAAATATGTTTATCATATAATATAAAATCCATATAACGGGTTACATCAGGAAATCAAGTTGCTTTACTTTTGTTTGAAAATGGATTTTCTAGAGATTGTTCATAAGATAAATGGGACAATTTTTTTGAGCAGCCTACTAATTGATTATATGAGCCGACTATGCGAAGAAGTGCCTCCGATAGGCAAAGTTGCAAGGCTGTTAGCGTCTTGTTCTTCCTGGTGTCTGAGTTGCTCTATTAGCAATGCTAAAGATGCTTCTTCCTCATCCCTAGACTCGTCGATAAAAGGTGCAGAAAAGTTGTTGCAGTTGATGCTGAGGTTCGTATGCTCATTTACTGGTTTGTCAACCTTTTTAATGGAGAAATACTGGCCCTCAGCATGAAAAAGATTTATACATAAACGTTTTCACTCAATCAGTAAATAATTCAAGTATTACAAAATGCACATATTATATTTTATTAGAAAACAATTGAGTTCCATGGCACATGGAAAATACAAATCAGTAACAAATACATAGTTCAAACAGATATAGGTAGATTCTCCAAAAAAAAAAAAAAAAAAACAGATATAGGTAAATACTGAGATTCATCCAAAAAATATATTAATAAATAGCAAGACTAAAATTCAATAACTCAATTTTCCATCACATCAACGATGATCGTAACCAAAAAAAAAAAAAAGTTAGAGAATTATTTTCGTACTTAAAATTTACCAAAATTATTTTTTCATTTCTAAACTTTCTAAAGATTTATTTTTATAATTTAGGGACAAAAATATAGACAAGAAAAAAATATTTTTCTATAATTTAAGGATAAATTTTTTTTAAAGTTTAATAATATAAAGTGAAAAGTTTTAATAATTTAGGAACGAAAAAGAAAACTTTTGAAATTTTAGAGATGAAAAAAGAATTTCATGCAAACTTTAAGTATGAAAATAATATTTTTACTAAAAAAGAAAAAGTCTTACTAACCTTTAATCCTATTTAATTTCAATTGTATGTTTTTATCTTTCACAAGAAACTCATAGTGAGATCATAGTAAAATGATAATAAAATTAGATGAGAAGATAGAAAACACGTTAATGTTTTAAAACACATCACAAACTAAACAATAATGCTGAGAAAATTAAACTTGTCCAAGATAAATACA
The DNA here is from genome assembly GCA_033629205.1 of Lithocarpus polystachyus. NCBI lineage: Eukaryota > Viridiplantae > Streptophyta > Magnoliopsida > Fagales > Fagaceae > Lithocarpus > Lithocarpus polystachyus. Next base: position 53,876,925 of record CM066166.1, read on the forward strand.
AAATAGTGAGATTAGGAAAACCCAATTCATATGTGATTTCGTAAATTTTAAATCTGCACAATTTTTACACCATTTAAAGAGGTTAGGAGTATTCCATCTTAAAAGTTTGTTTCACAAGAAGTGTTTTAGTGGCTATTATTATTTCAATGTACTAATAACCTACTTGGTAAAATGCTAAGATAAGACAAGCACATACACCACTTTTATGGTTTGTGACACTAGGCAATGCTTATATATGGCAGATCCAACCAACTTCAAATAACCTTCCATAACCCAGAAGGTGTAGTATGAGCCACACGTGCTTAGTCCAGCTTCTCTATTCTATTGCCAACACATCAACTCACACATGTCCATTAAAGCTCACATATTTTGTCCATATTAGCACCTATCTTTTTGTCATTTTCCCTTTACCTACTACACAACATGAGTAATTCTTAGTTCCGAGCAATGTTCCGAGCCCTCACACAGAGAGTAAGACCCATGTATGGGGCTTACCACTATGTGAGACCTAGAGTGCTACTCCAAAACTATCTAAGTATTTCCACTTAAGGGTATATCACACAAAAGAAAAGGTTCAAAGCATTATAGTCCTTAAATAAACTTAAATTACTTGCTTTTCCAAATCCTAATCCAACTTCAAATATTCAACAAAGTGTGTAATAAGGAAGAAAAACTCACGAGATTCTTGAGTTCATCTTCATAGAGAGTAATGGAATCTCCAATCGCCAGCCCATTTTGTTTTACAAAATCCACTGTAATTTGAAAAAGAGCTGTGAACATACTTTTTTATTAAAGAGAGATCTATAAGTCAAAGTTTTATGAACATACCCGTATTTTCAAGAACATACATTCTGCTCTTATTATTTAACCAATACCTGTGTTATCAGTGAACAAAAATTAAACATCCTTAACAGTATGCAAACATTTTGGTCTAAATATGTACAGCAATTTAGAAAGTGGAAAAGAGCACAATATAAATTTTGGTAATGTTACACTGCTATATAAATTTTTATTGAACAAATATATTGACATATCAACAATTAGATTATATTTTCTTGTTATACTTTCAATACTTACAAATTTCATGATAATCAGAAATCAATAACTATCTTATCATAACATATTTAAAAGTCAAGAATTTTTAACTTTTAAATTTTCCACGAAACATGAGTACTTTATGGATCAAATTGAAATTCACATTCGATTAACATGAAAATTGGTGTGTATGTTAAGAACAAAGAGAATATGTAATCTAGTGGAGGAGTTCTCAAAATATTAAGATAATAAAAAGTTATGGACTTGTGTAATATTGCAAAAAGTTGCACTTATTATAACTTGATCATAATCCACAAAAAAGAAAAAAAGAAAAGAAAAAAAGAACAGAGAAATCAAATATAGTACCCTATATACTCACTTGTATTTCATAATCCACACTTGGTTAGAATACACATCTTGGACTACAATTTGGATTCCATCTTTATCAGAGAGGATTGGAAGGTTTTCCTCTGCTTCTCTCTGTCATTAATTTGATGATTAAGAATAACCAAAGACTACGTTAGATCATCTTGGATATCAAAGACTAAAACTAATAAATGAGAGAGGAAAAGAACAAATATTCTATCTAATTTTCTTAATTTCACTTTCTTTTTTTTGTCCTTCTCTTTTTGGGAAAAAATCAAGAAAGTCAAGAAAGAGTTAGTTATTGGGCAATCTAGATCACAATCATATATTGCATTAGTATCAGGCATGACCTTATGAACAAATCAAATAATAGGTAGTGCATGGTTGGCCCTTTTACTTATTTCCCTCCCCCCTCAACTTTTTAACAAAATAGAAACCATGAATGAAAAAAAAAAAAAAAAAATTAAACCAAACAAGCAAGATTTGAGTACAAATAACAAAAGTTCATTACATTATCTGGTCCTTCTAGTAAAAATTATCAAGATTTAAATTCCCTTTCCACTTACTGTAATAACTGAATTAAAAAAAAAAAAAAAAAAAAACTTGAGCACAAATTGATAAAGACAAACACCTTACCTTTGGAAGAACGATCCTGCCCAAAGACCCAACATCACTATTCTTCAACTCCTTTTTTAGCAAAAATCTCAGCCTCTGTTCCCAAAAAAAATTGAACAAAACTTATCCATGTAAAAAGGCCCAGAATATAGGACTAGGAGAACCCATATTATATAACAAGAAAAAGCAGTCTTAGACTCTTAGGGAACCAAAACTTGAGAATTAACACAAGCCCACCTTATTATCTGGAGTGCGGAACGTGTAGGGATCTTCATTCACGTTGTTGACGTTCTGCACATTATCAGCATCAAATGCATCATACACGGCTAGTCCTTGTGTATTCATCTGAGTCGAGGAAGCCCAAGAAGCAGAATCTTTGGTCAAACAAAGGCTCTTTTGGCGTGCCATTTTGCGCTTACATCTCGCAACCTTGGTGGTCCAAGCATCCACAAGCCTTCTCTCTTGCTGTTGCTCATCGGATACCAAATGCGGCTGTGAAGAATTCATACCAATTACGAAAGGATACGAAGGGTATGTGAATTCCTGGCCTTGCTGACCGGCCTGCACTAGCTCCAAAGGATATGCGTATGGGAATTGCATCAGGGTTTGAGTTTCATCATGAGGTGGAAAATAATACTGAGAGGACGGCATTGATGATGTAGATGAAGCAGCAGCAGTAGTGGTGTTGGTGGTGGTTGAAGGGAAGTTCATGGTGCTTGTGTTGGTGGTGGTGGTGGGAGTGTAGGTGAAAAAGGTATCCATAATCAGGAGGAGACGAAAGGAGTGGTGAACGTGATCTATGGAATAGTACTGGGTGGTGATCAGAGACGGTTGTGAAAGAAGAGAGAGATGTATTGTTTGTTTGTGTGTTTCTTGGTGAAAACAAAATATGGTAAGTACTATAAGAAGAGATAAGAAGGGAGTGTTGTGAGGGTGAGGAAAAGCCTGAAAAAAATGCCAGTAGAGAGAGCACAAGTGTGATAAAAACAAGAGAAACGCGTCAAGAGAGTGCAGTGGGGTGAGTGAAGAGAAAGAGAAAAGAGATAGGGTGTATACAGATTGGGTGGGGAGAGGAAGAGCGTGCTGATGGGGTGGAGTGAGTGACAAATGGTCGGAGAGTGGTGGTTTTGGGATACGCATCTGACCAGTGAGAGATTTTAAAAAAAAAAAAAAAAAAAATGAGGGAAAGAGAGGAGGGTTTAATTTAGTTTTAGATAGGCAAGCTGGCTTCAAACTTGGCGTTCCCTTTTGCTTTAAATGCGGCAGACTTGGGTTCATCTTGCACAGAACACCATGCTACCATGACTAAGAACTTACCACTTTGCATTCATAGCCTTTTGTAAAAAAAAAAAACACACCCTCTCTTCAAAACCAGCCTTCCCAATCAAGGCTCTATACGTGGTGCCTAATTAATTTGGCTACTTGGTTTTACAGTATGAGTTGTAACTTGAAAAAAAGGGGTGTCATACTGTCATGAAAACTGAAAGCCACAACTGTAATGTTGACCCAAACACATGTTTTGTGCACCTTAGAACTTAGAAGTTAGAATCCAGGTCACTGCGTATTGCGTATCATTTGCGGCTAACAATATTGTAGCTAGTAGCTTCAGAGAATTATAAATGTTGTCAAAAGAGCAGGGGCGGCGGTTTGTTATAGTCAGCGGGTTCAAATCCCTGACCCGAAAATTTTATATATATAGGACTTTGTTAACAGGTGCCGGCCAACACCTGTTAATATTTTTAAAAAAAAATTATTTTGAACCCCTGCAATACAAATTTGCACACTTTCACTATGAACATGACCCTTTATTTTTTAAAACCCAACTTAAACTCTAAAAAAAAAAAAAAAAAATAAATAATAAAAAAAGTCCAACAAAAATTTTTGGTCTTTAATCTCAAAAATAAAAAGCCCATAAATCAAAATTTGAAAAATCATAAATAAAAAAAGGGTCTTTAATCTTTCATTATCCTTCTTCACTCTTTAAACCCAAAGGAAAAAGGCTACCTCTGCTTCACATACACAAAATCTGCCACTGCCTGACTATCCCTAATCTATTGCCGCCGCCGCCGCTTGATCTGGTTTTTCAGCTCTCTCGTTCTCTCTTTCTTTCACTGTGAGAGTGTGTTTATAATGTTTTGATATGCTATTTCACTAAATCTGTGTGAGTGAATCACGTATGTGTGTGTGGAGTTATTTTTTGATTTTTTTTTTGTTGAGTTTTTGAATCTTGGACTGTGTGTGTGGTGCTATGGCGTTAAGAACCGTGTTCTGAACTTCTGAAATTTGTTGTTGAGTAACTCAACTTGAGTTTTGAGTCTTTGAAGTAAAATCTGACCGTGTGTGGGCCTGTGGGGGTTAATAGGTTATTGACTTATTGAACTTATTACTTTTATTAGTTTATAGTGTTTTATTGCTGTTGAGTACTTGAGTTTGAGTTTCTTTACAGTTGGGTGTTGTAGAGTTACTGTAAGTGTTTTATTGATTTGATATAAAGTTGAGTTATGACTTATCATTTTGATTATTTGACTAATTTGTGACTTGTAAGTAGTTTTTTAATTTTGTTGAATGTGATTAATTTCCCAATATATTGAGGTATTGATAAGATCACACTTCTATATGCATCAAAGCAAACCTATATTTCACATTCAAGTCCACCATCCCCTCAAAATTGTGAGCTAAATCATTTAGTAGTTGTGGGTTCGATTGACATTAATTAATAGAATAACAACTCACAATGGTCAGTTCAACATATTCTAAATACATCAACATACAAAATTAGAGTTTTCACTTCCATGATCAAGACATATCAATGTCTTATCATATGAAATACCCAATTTTTATCATTGACTACAAACTAAAGTTTATAAGTTCCAAGGAATTATAATTTAGATTTTCCAAATGTTAATCTCATCAACATACTTAAACTACATACAATGCAACCCATAGACTATTCTTCAAATGAATGCATATGGTCCAATCTTCATATATAATTTCAGAAAGATAAAGCACTTCATTAATTAAAAAAACGTTGTACAAATTAAATTTTAGGTCATAAATCCCAACACAAACTTTCCCTTTGATTTCACCTATCATCATATATTATATATTTAAAGCCAAAGATGGGAGAAATCTAATTAAATATAAAATTGAGCTATAATTTTGTACCACGTGTCTCATTTAATTTTTAAAATTTTTATGCTAAGTGAGTTAATTTAGTGCAAAATTTGAGGAGCCTAATATGAAAAAACCATAAAAACTCAATCATATATTTACTAATTCTATATCTAAATTAGAAGAAAAGATAGTTTGAAAGATTTTGCTTTCCAATCTCTTTTTGAGAAACAATTTGCTTTACAATGTCATTTGTTATCAAGCTGAAAATAATTTAAATTTATTAGCCTTTTACATAATACTATGAATAATTCATTACTTAATTATTAGGTAAAAACTTACATAAGTATATAATGTGTGTATTATGTCTATGCATATGCACAAGGTTCTAAACTAGTTTCTTTAATACCAAAATCCATCTCCCTTGAAGCTCTCCAAAACCTTAAACCCTCAAGTCTTGTAATCGCTTTGCATTGCTATCAATGGCTTGGAGTTGAGGTCCTCGAGTTGCATAATGGGTCAACATCTTGATTGGTGGTGATTGGCTTGGGTTTATTTGGCAATTTTGGAAATGATTTGAGAGGGTTCAATTATAGGTTTTGATTTGCAATTGATAACTTGGTGGCTTCAACGGTTTTGGTGGCAATTATAGTTTTGGCAAATGGAGGTAATTGCTTGAGTGGTTTTCTAGCCATGTGTGAGTTTACTCCAATGGTCAATGATGGGTTTACTCTAAGGTTTCGATGAAGGAGAAAGAGAGGAGAGCTAAGAGAGAGAAGAAAGAGGATGAAGAAATTTTTAGGAGAGAAAACATAATAAAAATTTTAAAATAATATTAAAATGGGAATAGAAAAAGAAAAGTTTGATGCACATATAAAGTATGCTACCTAAAACAGCACCAAAATAATAAATAAATAAATAAATAAAAAGTGGTCGTTTAGCTATAATTTGGCTAAATTTTGCAAAGATTAATGTGAATGCTTAGCATTACAGTCAATTCTTTTATGATTTACTAATTCCATTTAACTTAATTCTACTAAAAAACTCTCCAATATAGTGTTTGTTGAAAATCATGTTAAGAATGAAGACATTGTATAAAAGAAAAATCCTTTTCTTGGATCATACTTGGACTCTCAATTAGTTTCAATAGGCTTGATGTTGAATTTAGAGGAAGACCATTTTATAAATTCTAACTTCTAAGTAGCTACACACCTATACTAGATCAAATGCTCATTTCAGTGTATAATACTCGATGACCTTTCAAATGATAGATGAGTGTTATTCAGTTGAGATCATATGTACCCAACCTAACCTTCTCTCAATTCACTTCTTGAAAAATGAAAATTTAATTAAAATATTAAATACATATTTCATAATAGATGCACTCCCCCCCCCCCCCCCTTCCCCCTGGCGGTTGAAATTTTCTTATAATTAGTCATACTTTATGGGCCAAGATGCCACTTGCATTATTCATTTGGTATTTTCTTCTTTAGAAGAGATAGGAATTACCATGTTAGTACTTAGTACCATTGAGGATGGTGATTAATGGTCATTGGGCTTACTTCCAAATGATTTGGGGTGAAGGTCTCAAGGTCAAACCCAGCAATAAGAAGTGCTTGGAAAAAACCTCACACCCTTTGCTCAATGCTCACTAGTACCCTCGTAGGGCTAGAATAATAGCTATGACTTAATGATTTACTTCCTTACAGGCCAGAACCTAGCAGGTAGGATGCTACTAACATAGGGAAGACACTGCTCGCACCTTCCTACCTTTTTTACTGATAAAATTAAAAAATCAATAAAAAAAGGCCAAGTGTTATTGTGAGATTAATGATTCATTTTTTACCCAATGAAGGGGAATTGATAGTGACTCTTTTTCTTAACCAAGAAAATGAATTCTCCAAAAGGCAAAAACTGTATTTATAATTTTATTTTCTAGTATTGCGAAGGTCTGGGAACGATATCACCAAAAATACAAAACCAGCTTGTATAGAAAGTGGATTTTCTTTTCCAATTTTCCACTCCACCTTTTCAAATTCTAAACAAAAAAAATTCAAAGAACGTATCTTTCTTTTCCCATATATACACTTTGTGAGGGTCCTTTTTTGGACAGTACCCAGGCCTAAGTAGAAACAAGGATCTTGGGCCCTTTACTTGTTGTTTGGTGGATTGGGTTTGGTTTACCGCAGCTAAATGGGGGCTGATTACGAACCAAGTTGTGCGCAAGTTACATAAAGCTTTCCAAGGCAAAAATGCGATTCCTCTTAAGCAATAAAATACCATTATAAATATTTTAGTGTCATAAAATGACCCTTTTACTCTTACGAAACAAGTAAAATAATTATTCATAATATTCACAATGAGAAAGAGATTGAAATAGAGTATTTGAGGTTTATCTTTTGTTAGGTGAACACTTAAAAAAATTCCTTCACTTGGTACCCCGAGCGTAATATCATGGTACCCCGAGCATGATGTCGTGGTTCCTATGGATACTAGGGCCTGTAAGAACCCAGAATGCTGATTCTCTAAACTATTCGATCTTTCTCCATGTTTATTATACAATAGAGTTGTGTCATTTCCCTTTACCTCTATTGGTCATGCATAAGAACACACTATACAATACACATATATTCAAATAATTGTTTGTTTCTTAGATTAGGATATACATTTTAATACATATACATATATGTAAATGAACTTCATGAGAATGGTTCAGCCACGAGAATCCTAGCCCCAATTCTCACAGACTTGTGCCTTTGCAGAAGACTTATGGGAATTGAAACTCAAGTCCAAGTAGCTTTGCTTGGGCATTGCCTTCTAAGATAGTTAGGTGAGGAGGATTTTTGTGGGAGAGAGTGATATCTGATGTGTGCATGTTTTGACATATGTTTCTTTGAAAGCTAAATGATATTTTGAATGATCTCAAGGATATGGGACAAATTCCTCCACCTTGGCTCTCTTATTTTGTTTCTTTCTTTCTCATCTTTGCTGGGCTATTAGCTCTAAGAATATATCTTTTGAACCTCTGAACTATCCCTCTAAATCCCCATTTTTCTTCCTCCTGAATCCCCCTTTTCTGCTATGCCATAGTGTTCTCTTTATAGCAAACTTGGTCTGGTACCCCGGGCGAGGACGCTCCAAGTCTACTGGGTAAAATCATGTCCTCTAGGACTTGAAAAAGTGCATTGAGTACAGGTTTAGCTTATTTAGGCAATTATAACTCAAAAGGGGCATTTGAGTTTAGTTACAATTGGAAGATCCCTTCTTGAAAAGTCAAAAGAGTGGGTGGGCTGCTCAGTATATTGGTTGACAACTTTAGCTAAAAGTGATAATTGAGAGGAAATTGTGGGAGGTGTCATGCACATGGGAAACCTGAGTTTTTCCATTAGTTCATGCATTCCAAGCAAATATATGAACCAAGAGAAACTTTCAAGATCCTCCTCATCAAAAATCACTCCCCTACCGACCAAACCAAATCTCTCTTATTATCCACTCGGGATCCCACGGGCTTGGACAATAGGTTACTAATATAATACCTAATTTTGCTGGTTTTAATGGCTTTTTGCTGGAAATCTGAACATACATAGGGTCTTGATGTTGATTCTTCTTACTGCATATCCTTTGGCTTGACTGAGATCCTTGTTGCATATCCTCTGACCCGGCTGGGATCCTTCTTCTGAGATCCTCTTCTTTTTTCATTATTTCTTTTCTTTTTTCCTTCTTTTTAGGACTTTGGGCCTTCATGGTCCTTCTTAACTTCATGAATTGAGCCTTCTTTTGTTAAGGCCCATGGTCTTTCTTTACTTTTCATAGAATGAGCTTTCTTGCGAAATTTTGGTCCTCAACACACTTTAAAATCAGTTATGCATATGGGGAAAATTTTCAAACAACATAATCAATGCTTGAAATCTCATTGTTATTGGTTAAGCTCGTCTTCATGTCGACAAGAGAATAATAATTCTTGTTAACTTCGGGGAGTAATCCAGGATCAACAACAACTGTTGGACATGTTCATTTCGTTATTGTCTACCCCTTTCACAGTTGATGATGATGAAGGCTCGATTGCTGCAATAGCTTGTTGGGTCGAGGTTCCTTTGTTTGTGACATTGTTTCTTTGCGTTTAAGATGTTCTATTAGTAGTGCTAAAGATGATGCCTCCTTCTCATCCCTAGCTTCATAGTTCATAGTAAAGGTTGTAGTTATAGGTGTGGTATGCGTTATGTTCTTTGAGAGAGGACTCCATCTCAGTTGTTGGTACCATTACCCTTTTTATGGAGAAATACTGCATAAAAGAAAATGTTCAAAGTAAATAAACGACCACATAAGGTAGCAGAAGATGAAGATAAAATTTAAGAATTAAATAGTCTACAACTTACTACTAATAAAAACCTCAAACACATTTGTCTAACTCGTAAGCTAACAATTTTACTCTCCTAAAGCAAATTATTAATACTAGTAATGTAAAATAACTTGATGATATCATTCAGATTGTAGCAGATTTGAAGAAAATTTTTAACCCAACCAACGTCTCATGGTTGTAAAAATTCTCAATCTACCTCTAAATTATTAACCTCCACAAAGGATCAATTGATGTTAGAAGTGGTTTCAACACAGTGGGCTAGGCAAGTTAAAAATAAAAATAATATCCTATATTAACATTCTTTATCAGGTTTTTAGGAGTGTAAGGTGTAATTGGGTGTCACAAGTTCACATGGAAGTATAAACTTTCCACCACAAAAGTTTCTCTCTCAGAATTTTATAACAAAAGTTTTTTCTATTAACTCCTCCTGTATAAGTGAGTCGGGCCAGGTCAATCGTTAAGCAATATTACTTTCACATGAATTTGCTATCTAACACATACTTGCATAGTCCTCTATTGGTTGCAATAAAATAAAATATAAACTTGCTTAGTCCTATTTGTTCCACTGAAAAACGCTAATAAATACCAGCTCAATGGCAACTCTGTTGCTAATACATCATCTTTATGTGTCCATGAAGAGCTGTACTATTTTGTCCTCAATAGTATCTCCCATTTTGTCTTTTCCCTTCTACTTAATCCAAAGGAATATTGTCATTGGAACAGAAAACATGGAGGGCGTGAGTATCATCCTCAAGCAGCTCAAACCAAAATATTCTCTCATTCAATTTCTAAAGTTAAGACTTCAATTATCCATAAATTTTTAAAAAAAAAAAATCATTAAGGAATAAAATAATCACGAGATTCTTCTCCACTTCCTCATAAAGGGTACTAGAATCTCATATTTGAGGAAACAAAAATACAAATTACCCCAACCAGAAGAGAAAGTGCGAAGCAATGGCAACACCCATAGACTCACTTGTACAGTCGTAAATCAAGCCCCAATGAGATTTTTCTTTTTATTTCATTTGTTAGATAATCATAATTATTTGGCTAAGTCTTCTTGCAAAAAGGATAATTCCAAAAGAATATAGTGGTGCTAGGAATATTACAAATCTTAATATTATTACAAACATGTCAACTTTTAAATACAAGACAAAAAATTAATTGAAAAATATTTATTATATTATTGATGTGACACTAATTACATTCATTTTGTTTGATTTTTTGTGCAGATTTGGGCATTGGTATTGGGCAGTTTAGATCACAATCAAATTGCATGGTCCGACCATACAAGACAATCAGTAAAAGTAGATAATGGTTGGCTGTTTTACTTGTTTCAATTTTTCAGGAAAAAAAAAAAAAGAATGAAAAGAGCATAAAACCAAGCAAGGAAAAAAAAAAAAAGGTGAGGCTTTACACAAGCAAATTAGTTAAAGAAGTTTAAAAAAAAAATAGCATGTAGCTTTATCTCAATCACATCATACAACCAATCCACAACCAATATCATCCCTACCAAATTATACGAAACGTGATATACTGAAATAGAAAAGGTTTAGAAAAAAAATAAAAAGGAAAAGAAGATCAAAACCACAAAACCGGTTAAACTTTATTTAAGAAAGTTCTGTTAAGCCAAATGACAAATCTTGATCTTCGAACTTGGAAGTTAATAACTAGCATTCTAGGACTAACTGCAATCAAGCTCTTGGAAAACTATATATGACTTCGGATTCTAGCCTTTTCTTTTCCCAGTCACCTTACAAACAAGAATTATTATTATTCTTTTTTTTAGCCAAAATAAGGCAAGAGATCGATGTATTAATGTGAGAACACATAATGTAACATTGTACACACAGTACTCTGACCCTTATCATAAATTACAACAAGAAGATGACAAGTTCATTACATGCGTTTAAGATTTTGCATTTAAAAGATTTCCTAGTGAGCAAGACATATGGAGGATTCCATGAACTCGTAAGCCATCTCGATAAACAATATGGCCACCAGCTTTTTTAATCCTTTCTAACTCCTCTGGTCTCACACTCACAGGCTGCAATAGAAATTAATTCAAAACACAAATATTTGAAGTTAAAAAATGTGAGCCACTAGGAAAAGAATTGGGTGCAAATCTGAGTACAAAATTTAAAAAGAAAAGTAGAAACCCTCACCTTTGGAAGTACAATCCTCCACTTAGTTCCAAGATATGTGGTTGGTGAATACACAGCAAGTAAAATATTTGTTGTTGGGGGGTTTGTGGCGTTTTGTGTGTGTTGTGAAATGATATATTTTATAGTTTATTACTTTTGAAATTAGGTATACGTAATGTTTGGGATTTGAGTAAAAGATTGTAATAATGTTTGGAATCTGAGTAAAAAAGAGCTGTCGAAATTGATGAATCTTGTGCTCCAATAATGATTTTCATCCAGGCTAGAACCTGGTGGTCATTCACTCTAGGACATTGCCACTGTGATGCCATCTCTTGCTTGGACCTCACCTCTTTGGCAATACCATGTTGATCAAAGCCCCCCTCACGTCCATCCTGCATCAAACAAGTTTCTTCATTTAACTCTTTCAAAGTGAAGAAGTATGGCTTGGTCCACACAGAAACAAAGGACTAAGGTCATATACAATGAAAATAGTCAAATTTTATTCATTATAGAAGATGGTAAAACTAAATGTCAGCTAATTATAAACCACGACTATTTTTATTTTTGCAAACCACAATATAACATGTGCACTGCAGGAGATCTAACATTGAAATATCATTATTAGGAATAGAGGATTTGATATCAAATTGTTCACCATGGAGAAACTTAAACATATAGAACCCACTGTGCTCTATTTAGGGAGGAACTTGAATGGGAATTTTAGCAAAAGAGCCAAGTAAATTACATGCTTAGATACTATAATGTCATGTTGAATGTGCTTGTTTAGGTCCTTGATATAACCGTATTGTTTCTATACATGGAGATAGTCCAATAGAAGTCTTTCTTCCTAGGTTATCAAAAAAAAGGAGTCTATTCCTTATAATAGCTTCTAACTCCCAAGTCCCAAATAGGCAATGAAAAGAAAAAACTAATGAAGTGCAACAAAGGAACACATAACTTCATATTGTGCTTCAAGAAATGACCCAATTTATCATTTGTCTTGCGACAAAAATGCTAGAGAGCATAGCAGTAAGATCATGTAAAGCAGTCAATTCCCACATACAAATTTGAAATTCAGAATCCACACATAGTACTATCCCCACTAGAAAACTCTGTTCCGGTGGAATGTTATCATATAAATTACAGAATTCACTTAGCAGCCAGTGCTATGTCTCATAATTTATTGGGGGCTGCTTATTCACACCTATAGTGATTACAAAAAAATGAAATTACTCGTAGAAAAATATGATTGATTTTCTGAGATAGGTTTTCCCTCCATGCTTCATTAAGATAACATAAATCATAATGCATGTTTTAAATATTTTCTAGAAATGTCATACTTTTTCATCTTCCCCATTCGATTCCAAAGGTGGTAGAAAACAGAACAATGGACACCAGTAAATTGCCATCAATCAAAGTTGATTCACTAGCATTATAACTCAAAGATTATAGGGTTACCACCTAGTGATTCAAAATACTTTAAAGGAAGAACATAGTTGGCACATATGATCCCAATGTGAAGCATGGACTTAATTTTCCACTATAAATAAATCTATCATGTTATTCATATTTAAGCCATTCAATTAATCATTTCTGGAAATAATAAAGGTACAATTAGTTTCTCCGTTAGATAAATGAGGGAGACAATGCTAAATTTCAATCTTTTAGAGATATTTTCCTCCCTCACAAAAATTTAATGTTGCTTAATGCAGAAAATGTAATTTCTACCACAGAATCAACATAAATACCATAAAAGGTAGAAAAGAATTTTGTGGAGATAGCAGAATCATTTTCCTAATTATATTTAAAACAATATCAGCTTTTAAAGAATGTCAATTAGGAACAAAGCCACTAATGAGAAAAAATGAAACACATTTTGACAAGGTTATTAAAGAACTAATATGAGACAACATACAAGTCCATACCAAGCCCTTATGTTAGAATAAAAGACCATGGCAAGAGCCAACAGAATTATGAGGGCTAAAGGTCATGCCAATTCTGCACTTCACAATCTATTCCTAAGTACACTGTCGGTAATTTGTACTTCTGTCCATATATTACCTATGTATGAAACAAGATTAAGCCAAAAATGGAAACCAGAAAAGGAATAAAATGTGTATGATTGGTGAAATTACTGTATTTCCAAAACATCCTCTGTATGCAAAGCTGGATGGAGTCTTTACCAAAAATAGAGACTAAGGCCTTGTTTGGGTGGAAAAATATCATCACTCATCACCCTATAACTCACTCATCACCGTGGGGCCTGCTGATGTGAGGGTATTTACGAAATGCCATCCGTTACTTTGTTTTTGTAACTCAAAAACACTTAAAACTTGTTTTTGTTTTCAGTAACTCATTATTCGGTTTGGTGAGAACTGAGTGATGGAAACAAAATCCCAAAACCCAACCAAACAAGCACCTTCTTCGTGGGACCCACTTATTTTGGGTGATGAGTGATGGAAACCCACAAATCCAAACAACCCCTAAGGGGCTGTTTGGTTCACTTGTTTCTATAACTCAATTATCAGTTTTCATAACTCATAACTCAAAAATGGTGGGACCCATAGCGAGAAGTCCGTTTGAGAGCACCATAACTCTGTTTCCATCACTCAATTCTCTGATTTTTGAGTTATGAGTTATGGAAATTGAAAACCCATTTTGGCTGTTTTCAGTTTCCATAACTCATAACTCAATGACATTTTTGTAATTAAACACACATAGAGGACCCACTCAACCGCAACTTTTGACCAGTCAACCTCTTTTTTTTTTTTTTTTTTCCTGATGATCAGCTCGTCAGCTCGTTTTCTTCTTTCTTTTTTTTTTTTTTTTTCCTTTCTTCTTTCACTGGGTTCGGGTGATCTGAGTTTTTTTTTTTTTTTTTTCTTTCACTGGGTTCGGGTTTCTGTTTCAACTTTTTTTTTTTCTTTTCTTCTTCTTCTTTCACTGGGTTTGGTGATCTGGGTTTCTTTTTTTTTTTTTCTTCTTTCTCGGTTGATCTGGGTATTGGGGAAGAAAAAAAAAAAAAAAAACTGTATCGGGTGACAGATATGGGACCTACAAACAGTGTGAAAAATATTGAGTGATGGTAACTGAGTGATGATGTCGTTTGAGTGTGATATTTTAGAGTGATGAGTGATGGGTGATGAATAATGGAAATTGAGTGATGAAAAAAATTGAACCAAACAGGCCCTAAATCTCCACTTCTGAAACAATCATAGACTCCAACCAAGAAAACAAAAGTAAAGGTTATTATAAACCAACCATGATATTGGCTGGGTATAATTTTATATGACAATTGACAAGAACAATGGCAATTACGATAATCTATCACAATCATGATCATTGTCAATTGTCATTATGCAACAGCATCTTGAATTATATCATCCCTATTAGGTTAATGAAAACCAAATATTCCATAAGAGCATGAGGTTTTATATTTTACCTTTTTTCCTTATCTTCCTTTTTTCATTTAGAACTTTCATCTCACACAACCACAACACTGCTCATATTAGAAAATAACTTTTAATAAGCTACATCATAAAAAAAAAGCCTTAAAGGTAATAAGAACATGAGTTTCACCGGAAATTCAGCTTCACAAGTAAAATTAGAGACACAATCTACTGATGAAAATGGTTTGAACAAACACATGAGATTAACCCGTGGTCCAATTTTTTTTTTTTTTTTTTTTATAAAAAAATGATAACATGAGACCTCTGCACAATATTTAAACATCAGTGAAGAAATCAAGTATATAATTTGATGAAAATCAAGAAAGCAACTAAATTTGCTGTATAATACTAATCTGAGAAAAAATTTTATCAAAAGACATGGTATGGTATCAGGTAGTACTGATGTCAAAAACTTAGAGAGTAAGGTGGGGATTCTATCTTTACAGCATCCTGATAAGTAACAGTCTCCATGCCTGTCAACAAGCTACCATGATAAAATCATGTTCTATTATGAAACTTCAACTATTTCTAGGATCTTCTAAGAAGAAAATAGAATTTGATAACTCTAATGGGAATTAAAAACTTCAAAATTGAGTTGTGATGGATGGATTTCTGAATAGACTCTGGGGCAACTTTACTTTATATAGAGGTGATCCAGAAAGCTGCATGTAACCGATGGGCTTATGTGATAACACCTGCCATAGGTGGTTTCTATAGCTGTCAATCAGCGAAAATGTAATGCTGCATGTAACGCTAAATCTGTTTTGCAACATGGCCAAAATGTTTTCTGTAAAACAAAAAAGTAGGTAAGGTGGAATCAATTCTTCACTAATCTCCATTTTGCTCGTTTCTTTATTAATACATGTAAAGATGAAATTACATCATAATCACCTGCAAAAATGCATATTAACAAGCATATCCTAGTCTTAGAAACCAAATGATGTCTAACCATCCACTTGGCCTTCCTTGGCTAAAGAAAGATAAACCTTAATGCCTCAACCAGATAGAGAGACAGAGAGATTGCCACTTTTGTAATAATCTTAATGGTTAAGGTAAGGAATCATATCTTAACCAATGGCTCTGGATATGCTAACAATAATGGAGCATTATAATGCATCAGTGAAGACATGTATGATCAAGAATGGTAGTATATGAATTAGCATCTCATCAATCTCCACAAACCAGATTCCGCAACAACTCAAAGCATCTAAAGTCTATACCATTGGTGAATTGTCTGAGTTATTACCAAGTCCAACAACCAAAGTACTTAGGGGTGCTTTGAGCAATTTTTATCAATATTTAGAAGTGGTTTGTACGTCAGTCAAAAGAACAGGATTTTTAAATTAGGTTCAAAACTAAATAGGAACTAGTTCTTTTTCAAGTCTTCCTGGTTCATAGTTAAACCAAAAAATTCTAATGCTTTGAAACTTTACTAGTAAAGCTTTTGGAGAAAGACCGGTCCGATCACAGTAAACATGTTCTTGACGTCAAATTGTAAGGCAGCGACTCTGAAAAGACGGCAGCAGGACACTATACAATGGGAGGAAAGCTTTTTGTGAGAAGTCTGGCTGATTTTAAGGGACCTAAGAAGTTCTTCATTGTTGTAGAGAGAAGGATTTGGTAAATAAGAGAAAAGAAAGAGAGGGGGAAACAGCTTCTGTGAGGGTAGCAAATTGATGACTAAAGGTAGTGATAGGGGAGGGTTGGGGAAAATGATGGAGACTATATTGGGGGTCAAAGGTTGAGAAAAGGCAAAGAAATTGTTTTTGAAAAAAGAGTCAAATAAGAGAGGCTTTTATAAAAAATATAAATAAATAAGAGAGGTTTTGGTGAGAAATTCATAACCATTCAGTGAATTGGTGCAACCAAACACCAAACAGTAGCAACTAAAATGGTTTGCTTAAGCAGTCCTAATGACCAGACATGTTGTTCTGTGTTTTAAAATATATAGACTGGCACAAATATATGTAGCCACATGGCGTAATGAAGAGTGGTCAACAAAAAGTCAAACGTTTCAACTATTAGTTATTATATAGATTATATAGAATTATTAATTGAATGATATTGTGTTTGCTGGTTTTTTAGCTAAAAATGAATTGTATTTCTTTATTCTTTAAGAGTTAACTCACATGGTCTATTAAATTTATAAATCATGTAGGCAATGAAAAAAAAATGTACCACTGCGCACCTTCGGCACGATGGTCATTCTGCAAGTATTAAATGCTTATGAGGTGTAAGAGGCAAGGGCCGGGATTCAAGTTTTCAGGAGGGAACTTCACACATATATACACTTAGATTAAGTTAAAGTAAAATTTTTATCTTGTATAAAAAAAAGGTGTAAACTCCATTTTCGTCCCTACATTTTCACACGATTCCCATTTTGGTCTCTAATTTTTTTTTTCACCGCTTTTAGTCCTTATCTTGAAAAAGGCATCTCATTTTAGTCCTTTCTATCAGTGCCCTAATGGCCTTGTCCTACGTGGCAGACGGAACTATTAAAATAATAATAAAAAATTTATTTTGACATTAAAAAATGCCACGTCAGCATCTAAATTTAAAAAATTAATTTATTAATGTTAACTAAATAAAATAAATTAAAAACAGAACTAAAAACCAAAAATCACATGAATTGAGATCTAAGTGTGTCTTGAGCAAGAACACAAACCCAGATTTAGGAACACAAATTCAAATCTAAGAACACGAACCTAGAAATTAAAATCCAAAAGTTAAAAATCTCAAAATCACTATTTTCTCAAACCTAGCAAAATCATCAAATCCTAAAGCCTCATAGTATCAAATCAATCCAAAAATACAACACAACCAATCTAAACAAAAAAAATCTCAAACTCAGAAAAACTCATCTCAAGCAAGATGAACCTAGCAAACCCACCTCAAGAAAACCCAGATCCGATGGCAATGCTCCTCGCCGACAAGCTCTTCTCTAACAGAAAGCTCGTTCCACTACAGCTCTCGTCGGTCAAACCTCAAGTCAACAACACCACCATCAGATCCTCTGACGGATCTTCTACTCTTCTTTTGCAACGCGAACCAAAAGAATGGGTTGTGGTCACCAACCAAAAACGTGAGAGAGCACATCCACCTGAAAATCACAAAGCCCATCCACTTGAAAACCATCGGCCCATCGTGAACCCATCAACTCGACCAGATGAGGTCCAAGGCGGCGGTGAGTTCTCTCTCTCTCCTTCTTTCGCATTTGGCTTTTGTCACTGGTCTTGGATTTTGGGGGGGGGGGGGGTTTGTTGATTGTGTTTGTTGGGAGTGGGCCACGGTGTTTGTTCTAAATTTGTGGTTTCATGGGTTAATTTTTGTTCGGTTGTGGTTCCAATTTGGGTTAGGGTGGCGGTGCTTGGTCGTTCCAATCTGGGTTTGGTTTGTGGCTTGCTTCATGGTTTGGTTCTTCATTTGTGGTTTGGTTTGTGATTTATTGGTGGGTTTGGTCATTGTGATTTGTCCCTCGGTTCGTGGCTTGCTTCAGACGTGGTGGTTGATGGATTTTTCTGAGTTTGAGATTTTTTTTTTTTGTTTGGATTGGTTGTGTTGTATTTTTGGATTGATTTGGAACTTTGGGGCTTTAGGATTTGATAATTTTGCTGGGTTTGAGAAAATGGTGATTTGAAATTTTTAATTTTTGGATTTTAATTTCTGGGTTTGTGTTCTAAGATTTGGATTTATGTTTTTCTTGTTCTTGTTCAAGACACACTTAGATCTCAATTCCTATGATTTTTGGTTTTTAATTTTTTTATTTAGTTAAAATTAATAAATTAAATTTTTTTAATTTAGATGCTGATGTGGCATTTTTTAATGCCAAAATAAATTTTTTATTATTATTTTAATAGTTCCGTCTGCCACGTAGGACGGGGCTGTTAGGGCACTGACGGAAAGGACTAAAACGAGACGCGTTTTTAGGATAGGGATTAAAAGCAGTGAAAAAAAAAGTTAGAGACCAAAATGAGAATTGCGTGAAAATGTAGGGACGAAAATAGAGTTTATGCCTAAAAAAAATGTGGCATTTTTAAAAATGAATTAAATAGAAATACAGAATATGAATGATTAACAATCATTTACCAAACAACCTATAGAGTATTGCACAAAATACAAGTGTGAACACATACATGAGCCTATAGGGAGATGTCTTATTCATTTTATTGAAGAAAAAAAGTCCATTTCATGACAATTCCAAGCTTTATTGGATCAAGGATCAAACATATTGCAAAACCAATAAACAAAAAATCATAAGAAGGATCATTGCTCATTTGAAATAACCTAAGACTCTCGTAGGAACAAAAAGACAAAATGATGAAGAAAAATGAAGAACATGATGAGTTTTACCTTAATTAGTAGTTTAAGTTCAACACCGTTTCATTTGTGCCATGACCACAAATGCCAATGTATAAATCTCCTTGGATCAAAATCAAATTACAAAAATCAAATTAAAATCTATAAATGAAAGACAAATCCTTGAAAAAAAAAATCATCAATAAGAAGTTAGTATAAATCCTTAGAATAAAAAAAATACAAATATTATATTGCAAGCGATCAAAAACTTAATAAGTAACTAAAAAAAAATTCCAAATATTTGAAAAGAATGAGCTAAACTAATTTTATCTATATCATCGTCTCCATATTTTCCTCCTCCTTATTGCATAAATTTAAAAAGTACATAAAAAAGGTAAAACAATGGGAAAAAGAAAAGAGCAAACAATAGATGGGTATTCACTAAACTGCAAAACCGCACAAGCCACAAAAATCTTATCAAAACTGCCAACAAAATGACATAACTGCATTGCACCGCAATTAACAATGCACCGCACCGCATAGTGCAGTACAGTTTGCGATTTTATAATAGAAAAACCACATAAACCGCACCGTACTGCACCCTCTCTATATATTAATATGATTATTTTTTTAAAATATTAAATATATTGATGGTGTATAAAATATGCAACTCCATACTCGTCCATGAGAGCCGTTCAGGAAAGAAATGGAAAGATAGACTTTGCACAGAATGCTCGTCCATAATAGGGTCGTCCGTCTAGAAGGATGTTTGGACGGCCTCCAAGCATTACGAGCATGTTTTCTCTATGCAGGTTTTGGACGACCCGCACATCCCTATTTCAGAACATAAGTATAAATTGAGGTTCATTGCTACAAAACCACTTCCAACGACAGTTATGAAAGATGAGATCAAAGAATATAACTTCCATAGCAGTTATAGAAGTTAACTCCGATCCTTTCGATCTCCTCAAATATAGGAGAAGTTACTAAACAAGTAACCACTCATAATATGTACTATATAAATGCTCATTTACGACAAGGAAATGTATGTATGAAACAACTTCCAAATAGACTGGAACTCCAGAATTTGAGTGATAAACTGACTTTACCATCGGAGGGTTTCTGGCCGGTCTTCCCCGGTCACCTTTGATTGTGTGTTTATCTTTTTAGGATTCGCAAGTGATTCTCTTACCAATGAAATTCGAAGCATTCAATCTACTAATCTGTGGGAAGAGTTTGTGCTTTGCAATTTATTTTCTTTTGACAAAAGGCTATATGGTTTGGACAAGATCAAGGGCTACCAGCCTAGGCCACCAAGAGAGTAGGGATGCCTCTAGTAATCCCTACTGTGATCGACAATCAGCACCTGTCACGCAACCGTCTTCCATCCAACATATACAGTCCATGGCAGCCGCCATGGCAGAATTAACCCGTTAGAATCAAGAGTAAACTAGGGAAATTAGTTTGCGGAGGCAGTGCCACGAAAGGTTCAAAGAAGGACAAGCCTAGAGTCAAGAAGGTAGAGGGAATGTTGAGCCTGAAAGCCAGTCAAGGGGTACCGCTTCACGAAGAGTGCCACACTTGGAGAGGGAAATGGGCTAGATAAGGAAGGCTATGGACGACATGAAGAAGAACATGAGAAGGGCGAATCCTATAGAGGATTTGGTTTATCGAACAGACTCCCCTTTTACGGCTTCCATCAATAGTCATTCCCTGCCTGCTAAGTTCAAAATGCCTTCCTTGAACTCATATGATGAAACGCGGGACCCATGTGATCACATTGCAACCTTTAAGACTACGATGCACCTCCAAAGGATTCTAGACGAGATTATGTGTAGGGCTTTTTGTAATACCCCAATTTTGTTTTTATGATTTTCATCATACTTTGTCATTTTAATATAGAGTTGATGTACTATATGCGTGTGTGCACAGTAAGATGGGAGTAGACAATTTTGTGGCGCTACTAATAGGTGAGAAAATTAAAGTTTTAGTGTATACAATTTGGTGCGGCAATTAAAATAATAAATAATTAAATAAAAGAGAAAGATGTTTATGGGCCTCTTGTAGACTAAAGAGATAAGTTTAAGTGGGTTTTAAACTCCAACCGGGTTTTAAACTCCAACCCACTACCCCACCAAGCCCATATCTTTGATGTGTTAAAATATAAGGTGGAGGAAAAGATAAATTAGGGTTTTCATAAGAAGGTTTTCATCACTAAGGAGGCTAAGACGTTTTTTTCTTTGGAGTCTAAAGCACACACAAGTGAAGAGGCAATTAGATTTTTTTCAAGGTATGATTTCTCATCGTTAGAAACAAAGAATTAAAAGTTTATAAGGTTATCTTGGAATCAATTGTGATGTTAGATTGTTACGTTTCATTACGTTTATAAGTTTATAAGGCATGACTATTACGTTTCATTAGGATATATATATATATATATATATATATATAAATTATCCTAGATTGAGCCACGGAATTTCAAGAAATTCGTGGTTTTGGCTTTGTACAAGGAATATATATAAATAATCCTAGATTAGAGCGATGATTTCAAGAATCCATGATTTTTGGGTTTGAGTCTTCCTACGGTTTTGTACATATATATATATATATATATATATATATATAAAATAAGTCAAATGATGCTGCCACCATTTCCTTGAGATTATGGTACTAAAACTGTTGAGATTATATATTAAAGTTTGGAAGTGGCTTTTGTGGGAGTATGGTACTCACTTTGTTCTCTATGGGTCCTAGAATAGGTATATTGCCATCAGGCCTTTTATTAGATTTGTATATATATGGTCTTTTTAGTTTTGCTACGTTTCTTTGATGATATATATTAGGATAAATTAACGTTCCCTTTGGGGTATCCTTATGGCAATATGAGTTTCGATTAACGCAAAGGAATATTATTGGTTAGAACGTCATTATTTAGAGAAATGTTAATTTAGTGTTAAAAGTGTTATTAGTTTAGCAAAGTATTATCCTAGTGAGTTCATTTGTATAGTTCTATAAGCTTTATATTTTGTAGAAGATATTAAGTATATTTCTGTGATTGATTATAGGTTTTATTTAAGAGTATTTGAGACTATTTGGAGGGTGTTTCAGCTAGACTTTTAGATTGATTCAAGTGCTGTAAGTAATTATGCATAATATACACAAGTTTTGTTCTTTAGGTTCTTAGAAGTCAAAAGTTTTCAAAAGTTATGTTTTTAAGCTTACTTTTTCAAAAGTTTATCAAAAAGCATTTTGACACTATTGAAAGAGAAATTTCGACTTTTAAATGATTCTTTAAAGAGAAACTTCGAATTTTAAATGACGTTTAACTGTCCAAATCTCATTTTAAAGATGATTTTTAAATTAAACTATTTTCTGAAAATAATTGAGTTTCAAAGTAAGATTTCTAAAAAGGTTCTTGTTCTTTAAACTTGTTAAAATCAAGTGATTTCAAAGTGATATTCCTATTCTCCAAATGGTAATTAAAATATGTCTTTTAGCAAATTGAATTTTCAGAATTATTCAAGAATTGTAATATATTTATATAAACTCCTCAGTTTCTATTCGTTCACCAAGAGAGTCAAGCGTCCTTTAATTTATGTTCTATTCGATATTGTGATCTTTGATATGCTCCTGTATTTGGAATAATTGTTAATATCAAGTAAATTATTATATTTTGTATAAACATTGCTTTTGTGATATGTGATCCAAAATAAGTGCTTTTAGAATTGATCAGATATATCAGATATATGTGTAAATCCGCTCATAGGATTGTATGTGAGAATATGTGTTGATCCCTCACCAGCAGGGGTTAGATGTTGGTATCCGCTTACAGGATTGTATGTGAGAATATGTGATGTGTATATGTGGCATTGTGCTCTGATCAATTATATGTAGGTGTTTTCGAATGATTTAAAGTTGTGATTACATATGTATTAATTGATTCATTATATTTTTTGGAATAATTATATTTGATATCATTGAGTGAGTTTGTGAAAAATCAAAATACTTGTGCTTTGCTTGACTTTATTCCGTTGTGTATTCTGTATAATTACTTATTGGATGTGTGGCTCACCCCATCAATTACAATTTTCAGATTAAAGTTTAGTTAAGGAACTAAACCATTGGATTGCTTCGTTAGGTGCAAGGTAGAGCGTGGAAGTTTTTTTTAGGCGAAGTCAATAATACTTAAAGCCTTAAAGGATTATTAGTTATTTTTCTTTATTCCGTTTTAGATTTCACAATATTTTGGAGATTATTCTAAATTGAGGATTTTAGTATTGTAAAAGATTTATTAAGATCATTGTTTATTTGGAGCTTTAATGAATTATGTTTAAATTAATTATGTTTATTGAGTTATGTAAGTTCAGCAAGTTAGTCATGCATCTAAATTCATGTTCCATGGATTTGGGGCATGACACTTTCCCTACTACACTTAAAGGGCCAGCATGAGTGTGGTTCAGCAAAATACCTCCAATCACTGTAAGTTCTTTCGAAGAATTGAGTAAATTGTTTGTCAACAATTTTATTGGGAGACAAAGACACAACTGCTCCTCGTCTAGTTTGTTAACCATAGAGCAAGGGGAAAATGAAAGCTTGCGGTCCTTCATTACTCGTTTCAATAGAGAAGCCCTGACGGTAGACGAAATGGATGATAAGTTGCTGTTGGCAGCCTTCCATAATGGAGTTAATTCTTATTTATTCATCCATAAGCTTTACGAGTAAGAGCCTCAGACCATGGCTGAACTTGTCCATTCAGCCCAAAACTTCATGTATGCAGAAGATGCAATCATAGCCAATAAGAGGAAGAAAGCCGAGTGAATGGAAGGAAACCTCCCTCGTCATCCGGGACAAGGCTCTCGTCCAAAGAAGGCCCAGATAGGGGAGAAGAAGGATTGAGACAACAGGAAGCCAGGTTCGTCTTCGGGAAGGAGTCAGCACTACGCACCCTTGAATGCTCCACTTGACCAAGTGCTCATGCAAATCAAAGATAACCCATCCCTGAAATGGCTAGAAAAGATGAAGGGAGATCCTAACAAGCACAATAAGAACAAGTATTGTTGTTTCCACGGAGACCATGGACATGACACGGACGAGTGCTTTGATTTGAAGCAGCAGATAGAAAATTTCATTAGGTAAGGGAAACTAGGGAATTTTCTTGGACAAGATCACAAAGACGAGAAGCTGAAGGGAAAGCTAGAAGAGATACCATGACCCCCACTGGGAGAAATAGGAGTTATCATAGGAGGGACCTTAACGAGACAATCTTCCAAGTCAAGGAAGACGAGGAAAACTAAAAAACAAGCTATTACGTTCACTGACGAGGATGCTGAAAGAATTCACCACCCTCATGATGATGCGATCGTCATTACTTTGCTTATTGCAGATTATACGACCATAAGGGTATTAGTGGACAATGGCAGTTCAGCAAACATCTTGTATTAACCTACTTTCCAACAAATGAGACTTGAACGAGACCACCTTCATCCATTGAACTCGCCCTTGGTGGGGTTTGGAGGAATGAAGGTACAACCCGTGAGAATAGTTACATTGCCTATGGTGGTAGGAGCATATCCACAACAGATAACTAAAGAAGTAAACTTCCTCATGGTGGACTGTTCGTCATCATACAATGACATCATTGGGAGACCAACTTTGAATAGTTGGAAGGCGGTAACGTCTACCTACCACTTGTCAATTAAGTTCCCTACAGAGTATGGAGTAGGGCAAGTGCAAGGAGATCAGCTAGTAGTGAGAGAATGTTATTTAGCCATGTTGGCTATGGACGAGCAGATTCAGACAATGAGTATTGAGGAAAGAAGAGCTGTTACAAAGCCTACCGAAGTACTTGAAGACATTCCTTTGGACGAGAATAATCCCCAGAAGTTTACTAGAATTGGGACAAGCATGAAGGAAAAGACAAAGCAAAACCTCGTCCACTTTTTAAAGAAGAGTATTAATGTTTTTGCATGGAGTCATGTAGACATGCCAGAGATTGACTCAAGTGTCATCACTCATTAACTAAATGTATACCCGTCCTGCAAGCCTATTCGTTAGAAAAAAAAAGGTCTTTGCTTCTGAGCGGGACAATGCAATTAAGGAAGAGGTCCAGAAGTTGACCACCGCGTAATTTATTCGGGAAGTCTATTACCCGAATTGATTAGCCAATGTGGTGATGGTCAGAAAGACAAATGGCAAGTGGAGAATGTGTGTAGACTTCACTTATTTGAATAAGGCTTGTCCTAAGGATAGTTATCCTTTGCTGCTCATTGATCAGTTGGTGGATTCAACAGCAGGTCATCAATTGTTAAGCTTCATGGACGCCTTCTCAGGGTATAACCAAATAAAGATGGACGAGGCAGACCAAGAAAAAATGTCCTTCATTACTAGTCAGGGTTTGTTTTGTTATAAGGTAATGTCCTTTGGTTTAAAGAACGCAGGGGTACTTTATCAAAGGTTGGTTAATCACATGTTCCGATCACAGATAGGACGAAATGTGGAGGTTTATGTGGATGATATGTTGGTGAAGAGCTTGGACGAGAAAAAGCATTTGGACAACCTCTAAGAAACCTTTGACATGCTAAGGCAGTATAACATGAAGTTGAATTAGAGCAAGTGTGTTTTCAGAGTTTCGTCAGAAAAATTCCTTGGGTTCATGGTTTCACATAGGGGAATTGAAGCGAACCCCGACAAAATTCAGGCAATCTTGGATATGAAGCCATCAGGGAATATCAAAGAAGTCCAATCTCTCATTGGGCAAGTCTCTGCCCTTAACAGGTTTATCTCTAAAGCTATTGACAATTGTTTTCCATTTTTCAAGGTTCTTAAAAAGGCATTTGAGTGGATGGACGATTGTCAGAAAGCTTTCCAAAACCTCAAGACCTACTTGACTATAGCTCCTCTGTTAAGCCTGTCCGTACCTGGTGAAGAATTATATTTGTATTTAGCAGTGTCCCCACGTGCAGTAAGCTCAGCATTGATCAGGGAAGAAGGAAAGGTATAGAAACTAGTCTACTATACAAGCCGAGCACTGAGAGGGGCGGAAGGACGATATCCCATGATGGAAAAATTAGCATTTTCCTTGGTTACAGCTTCAAGGAAGTTGAGGCATTATTTTCAAGCTCATGTCATCAATGTCTTGACAAATCATCCATTAAAGAAGGCAATCAACAGGTTGGAGGCCGCAGGAAGACTAGTCCAATGAGTTATATAACTTAGCGAATTTGATGTTAGATACCAACCAAGGAGTGCGATAAAAGCACAAGTGTTGGCAGATTTTATTGCGGAGTTCACTCCAGGTCAGGGAGAGTTAGACGAGCCAAACAAAGCTTAGAGATGGGCCATCCACGTGGATGGGTCCTCCACACTACATACAGGGGGAATACGAGTTGTTTTGCAGTCCCCAAAAGGAGATGAGTTGAAGTACGAAGTTTGCCTACAATATACGACGACCAATAATGAAGTGGAATATGAAGCCTTTCTTAAGGGGTTAGAATTGGCGAAGTCCTTGGGACCGAAATCATTACTCGTCCATGGAGATTCTCAGCTGGTTATAAGTCAAGTGAATGGAACGTACGAGGCGAAAGAAGAGCAGATGAAGAAATATTTTAACAAGGTAAGACGCCCTGTAAAAAAATTTAAAGAAGCTAGTTTCATTCAAATCCTAAGGGAAGAAAACATGAAAGCAAACGCCTTAGCAAAGGAAGCCTTAGCAAGTGGATCGGTGGACGAGTTTAAAGAAGTTAAATATATGTCAAGCATAGACCTCCTAGAGATACAGCAGATAGAATGCGAAGAAAATTGGATGACCCCAATAGTGGCTTACTTAAAGGATGGAAGGCTTCTAGAGGGAAAAGACAAGGCCAGAAAATTAAGAATCAGGTCAGCCAGGTATGTCTTCATAGACGAGGTACTATACAAAAGAGGTTTTTCTCAACCTTATTTGAGGTGTTTAGCTCCAGACGAGGCAAACTATGTGTTGAGGGAAATTCATGAAGGGGCATGTGGAAACCATTCGGGAGCGAGAGCACTAGTACATAAAGTCGTCCGTGCAGGGTATTACTGGTCAACCATTCAAGCAGACGCAAAGGCTTACGTCAAGGTATGTGACCAATGTCAATGGTTCAGTAATGTCCCCAGACAACCATCAGAGTATCTCACCTCGATGATGGCCCCGTGGCCCTTTGCACAATGAGGATTAGACATCTTGGGTCCCTTTCCACTTGGAACCAGGCAGATGAAGTTTTTAGTGGTAGGTATTGACTACTTCACTAAGTGGGTAGAAGCAGAACCCCTAGCAAAGATCACATAATAGAATGTTAAGAACTTTGTCTGGAAGAGCATTGTATGCCGGTTTGGGGTGCCCAGGGTATTGGTATCAGACAATGGACGACAATTTGATAACACACTCTTTAGGGACTTCTGCGAACACTTTGGAATTCAGAATCATTACTCCTCACCCGCCCACCCCTAAGCAAATGGCCAAGCAGAAGTAGTAAACCAATCCTTACTAAAAATCATCAAGACTCAGCTTGAGGGAGTAAAGGGAGTATGGCCAGACGAGCTACCAAGCATTTTTTGGGCCTATAGGACGACTATGAGAACCCTCACAGGGGAGACTCCTTTTAAACTAGCCTATGGAAGTGAAGCGGTGATACCTATAGAAGTGCATATGGCCAATCACAAGGTAATGAAGTATGAAGAGAAGGATAATGAAGAACAACTCCACCTTAACCTTGATCTAATAGACGAGGTAAGAATAGATGCGGAGTAAAGGACAGTAAGGTATAAA
Organism: Lithocarpus polystachyus; assembly: GCA_033629205.1. Classification (NCBI taxonomy): domain Eukaryota; kingdom Viridiplantae; phylum Streptophyta; class Magnoliopsida; order Fagales; family Fagaceae; genus Lithocarpus; species Lithocarpus polystachyus. The sequence continues at coordinate 53,905,089 of CM066166.1, forward strand.
AACCTTATGACCAAAAAATATGATACAATAGTAAAGCCTAGGTGTTTCAACATAGGGGACCTCGTCTTAAAAAGGGTTTCTTTGGCAACCAAAAACCCAGCTTATGAGAAATTGGGACTTAATTGGAAAGAACCCTATAGGATTATCAATTGCAAAAGACAAGGGTCTTATTACTTGAAGACCTTGGACGGGAGAATATTGGAACACCCTCGGAATATTGAACACCTAAAAATATATTATCAAGGTTCTAGCCTAAACAAGCACCATCCTGGAGGAACTATTTACCTATGTGTTGTATGTAAACTCTTTATTTACCTATGTGTTGTGTGTTAACTCTTTAAGGGCATGTTAGTTTTTAAACTATGTGGTGTGAATTATAGACGAAGTTGTGGGCTTGTAGTACTTGTTTGAATTTCTAAAATTCCCTAAAGGCATTAACTTCTAAACATATGCCTCGCTTATGGACGGTATTTATGTTATATACAATGTTGTATGAATTCCTAAGTTTTCTTATTGATTTCGCTTAGATTAATTCGTAAAAAAAAAAAAAAAAAGGGTTAAAGGCCCAAGACAGGTAAATTCCCTAGACGTAGGGATGTAACGTCTATAAGCTTTCCTTAATAAGGATAAAGCAAAGGAAAACGAACCTAAGGTGTATTTGTCTCACAAATGGACGAGGTGAAACTTGATATTCGTCCAACCAATGGACGTGGAAAAAACATGCATGCAAAACATTTAATCCATAAAATAATTTGACTAATCAACGTCCAATCTTTGGACGAGTGAAGGTTGGCAATTTACCCAAAGACGAGTAAAGAATCGTCAAGCCTATGGACGAGAGGTAATGCTATATAAGACCAACAAAAGAAACACCATTAATGGACGAGTTGTACAGCAAAAATTCAAAAAATGGTGAAAGATGCTGAACATGAACGAACTCTAATAATCATGGACAAGCCAAGGTTGAGATCAAAATCTTGGGTGCAAAAAAGCATTCATCGGTGCAACATGATAGTAAATAAAAAGAAAAATGAATGAAGGAAACAAACATTCATTCATTGATTAAGGAAAAAGGGTGGACGACCTACGCCCAAAAACACTTATGTAAATATTAGCAAAGTAATTGTTTGAGAGCTCGTCCTAAAACTGTGGACGAGTTAAATGTACTTAAGTCACTTTGAAATGGTCCAAAACAACGGAACAAATATAAAATAATAATAAATACAAGCTAAAAAGCATTAAAGTCTCGTCTTCAAGGAGCAGGGGCATCAGCACTGGGGTCGTCCTGGGCTGGCTGGGTGGTGGCACCGTCCTCTATGTTGATGTCTTCTAGGCTTGTCTAGAGGAGGGAGCTTGTAGTAGCACCACTAAGGTTGAGTTTGATGGAGCTAAAGTTAACCTCAGGGAAGTTTTTCATAGTGTCCATCTTGAAATCCTCAAAGCCAGTTGCGTAGTTGGTGTCCATCAAGTCAGTGAATTGCTTGGACGCATTGAACTCCGCAACCGCATCTCCCTTTGCTTTTTCAAGAAGGGTACTCAACTCATCATTCCTCTTTTGGAGGTAATCAAGACGAGTATCCTTCTCTATAGCATCGGTCCTCAGCTCCTCAACCATGTTTCGCAGCTCCTTGGCATCATCTTTGGCCTTAGCCGCCACCTCAGCCCACCTCTTGCTCTCGTCCTTGACCTCCTGGATCCTCTTCTCCAGCAGAATCCTCATCTTGTCCATTTTCGTCACTTGCGTGGACGCGACAATGAACTTAGACATTGCCTACACAAGAATTTTGTTAGAAAAAATACATGTTTATGTTATTGATAGGACGAGATTAAAAAAAAAAAAGACAGAAAAGAGGAGGAAGAGTTTATATACCTTTAAAGGTCATAAACACCAGAGTGTTCGAACTCCTTCGAAGACATGTCATAGCATACCGCCACGTCCTGATCAGTCACAACCTTCTTGAACCTCTCCTAAGCCAGGTCTTCATTTTCAATGAGATTTTGAGGGACTCGTCGAGAAGGCTAAGATAAGGCAAGCACATGGGCTGTGGACAGAGCATATATGGACGAAGGATCCTTGGGCTCGGAGTCAATATCGTGGATTTGGACGGAGGGTTGCTGGGAAGGAAGGACAAGAAGGCTTGGCTTGACAACACTAGGCTTGGATGGCCTATGCTTAGCCTTTTTCTCCCTTCGTCGACTTGGAAGGTTCTCCAAGTCAATTGCCTTTGACAAACTTTTTCTCTTGTCACCTACAGATGGACGAAGCTGGGATTGCACCCCCTGCATGACTGCCTCGTCCATCACTTCTTTGCCTTTATTCTCTTTTATCGTTGCCATCCTTGACAAGAAAGATGTTAGTCAAAAAACAAAAAAAAAGGGAAGCGAGAAAGGAAAGAGAAGAGATAAAGGAGAACTTACGTCTAGGGATGGTTAGCTCTTGGGCGATGGCTTCAGTGGACGGCTCAGGACCTAACTCCCAAGTGGCAAGACGTCGAAGACTTACCAAAGAATGGAAAGTCCTGTCAGTGTACAGACGAGCCTTTTGAATTCGTTCAAGATAGAACCCGCTCAAATGAGGTCGTCTAACACCTAAAAAAAAAAGAAAAAAAAGAGCAGATAATTGTTAGACGACAACAATCAAGAATAATAACACATAAAAAATAATAAAACAAACAACCATAAGCATACCTTCAGGACGAAGGTCCCCTAACTCTCTTATGTAGGGAGCAAATGGATCCTTATCAACCTCAACTGGATGTCCAGCCCAGAAACCAAAGACGAAGAAGAACTCCGTCTTCCAGTTCCTATCTGAGGTGACTAGGGACTTTATCAGCCTATAATCTTTCCCTCTGGCTGTGAACTGATAGAAGCCAAGGGATTGGTTAATCTCGGAGGGTTTGTAGCAGTAAAGGAACTCGTCCATAGTAAGAGGATGATCCCCTTCAAACATCTCCCTCCACAAAACTTGCATAGAGACAATTAGTCTCTATGCGTTGGGATTGAATTGACATATACCTAAACCTAACCTAGTGAGCAACTCCTAGCAAAGGCATTAAGAGGCAACCTCAAACCCCCCAAAAGACAAGCCTCATAAATGCCAACACCAAAACGGGGTTGGCATCACCACTCCCCACGCACGGGTAACCTGGGGTTTAGGTTATCAGGGATTTGGTACCAAGCCTTAAAGGAGTCTAATCTTTTCTCGTCTGTCTTGGAAGCGACCCCTATAGCGCAACTGTAAACTATCTCAACCTTATCCTAAACAGTAGACGAGGAAGCACTTGTGCCAGCCTTAGACCAAGACTCAGCTCTCGTCCTAAGCTTTACCTGAAGAACCTCCAAAGGAACCCTAGGGACACCAGATGTATATTCGTCTGTGGTGTTTCCCTCACTGCTACTATTGCTACCACTACTACTGCTATCACTAGAACTAATAAAATTGCTAGGGTTGTGACACTTGTCTATGGCTTTATCAACGCTATTGCTAGACGAAGAAAGGACAACCTCAGTCATTTTTTGAGAAAACTTAAAACCTGAGGACGGGAGTGAGGAAAGTACCTGGATCTAGACGAAGAGAGACTATGGACGCAAGAAACTTCTAGACGAGGCGCTAAGACGAGGGATGTCAAAGGAGAAAATTTTAGAAATGAGAAGGGTAGCGCAGGAATTCCATTATTTATAGGCTGTGGGCTTTAGCACCCAAAACGACACAACTAACCAAAAGCTGACATGTGGCATGCTCTTCAAAAAATGAATCGACGCGAACAGTCACCAGTAAGATCATGACGCGTGGTGAACCTAGTTGCTAACATAAATACACACGTCCAAGGAACGACATCAGGCTCTACACTTCCCTAGACGACCCATGGACAAGGGGGTAACTGATGGTGTATAAAATACACAACTCCATACTTGTCCATGAGAGTCATCCAGGAAAGGAATAGAAAGATAGAATTTGCACAGAACGCTCGTCCATAGCAGGGTCGTCCGTCCAGAAGGATTTTGGACGGCCTCCAAGCATTCCGAGCATGTTTTCTCTATGCAGGTTTTAGACGACCCACACATCCCTATTTCAGAACACAAGTATAAATCGAGGTTCATTGCTACAAAACCACTTCCAACGACAGTTATGGAAGATGAGGTCAAAGAATATAACTTTCATAGCAGTTATAGAAGTTAACTCCAAACCTTTCGATCTACCCAAATATAGGAGAAGTCACTAAACAAGTAACTGCTCATAATATGTATTATATAAACGCTCATTTACAACAAAGAAAGGTATGTATGAAACAACTTCCAAATAAACTGAAACTCCAAAATTTGAGTGATATACTGACTTTACCATTGGAGGGTTTCTGGCCAGTCCTCTCCTGTCACCTTTGATTGTGTGTTCATCTTTTTAGGACAAGTGATTCTCTTACCATTGAAATTCGAAGCATTCAGTTTACTAATTTAACGTTGCATCATCATATATTATTAATAGTTTAATAACCCTAGTTTTCAAAAAAAAAAAAAAGTTTAATAATCCTAGCAAATGTTGATTAGAAAAGTCAACCCAAAATAAATAAAAAAACTAGTTCAATAATTTAAAACTAGGCCAAAAAAAAAAATGAAAAATCAACTTTAGGTTGGGTAGGAAAAGCCTAAAATTTGAAAAATGGGAAAAATTTAGGTACAATTACTTAGGTTTCCCAATTAAAACATTCCATTTGTCAATTTATCTCATCAGCACAAATGGCTTAAACACTATCGTTAACTGTATTTATGATTAATAAGAAAAAAAGAAAAGAAAATCCAGACACTAGAACTCTTGTGCAATATCTCCAACATTAACCCACTCCTCCTCGTCACTCACAATCTGCTCTGCCACATCGCCGATGACCACTTCCTCTCACCCGAAATGTCTACTTTTGGTCTTAAATTGTAGGCAAAATCCAAAAACATATCATCTCTTAATACCAAAATTTCCAAACAACCCAAACACAAAACCAAAACCCCAATAAAATTCAATTCATAAAAGGTAAAAACCTAAAAAAAAGATCCACCCAAAAAACAAAAATTTTACTAAGAGAATCTCTGCGATCTCACCGGAAAAGTTTCCAATCATTCATTGGCTAACAAAAGTAAAGACAAGATTCACTGCTGGATTCACCGGCTTCGTCACTGAACTCCGCCATGTGTCTTCTTTGCCGCCGCAAACTTCTTCAACTCTGGGAGTATTTGATGTGTAGGGAAGGAGACATGAAGAGCTTGCATGTGTTTGGACAGAGGACAGTGGAGGCAGTGGGCCTATGGCAGAGAGGATTGGAGTGGTTAGGGTGTTGAACTTAGGTGGGGTTAGGAAAAAAATTTAAATAGAAGTCATTTGGTTTTTGACACCGTTAGTGAATATTTTTTTTATTTGACAGATGTCTAAAATTTAAGTTGGGAATTTAAGGAATTGTACCTAAGTTTTGCCCTGGAAAAATATACAAGTTTCAAACCGCATCTTATACACCACACCGCACATGTAATCTCAAAATGAGATGTGTTGCAGTTATAGTTTTGGCTAAACTTTAAACCGCATTGCACCACACATGTAACCGCAAAAATGAAGTACAGTACAGTTATGGTTTGGCAAAACTGCACTGCAAAGTGCGATGCTAAAAATGATCTAAAACCGCACCACATTGCACTGCAAACATGTTGGAATTTGAAATTTATGAATAGTTGGGTATTGAAAAGGCTTGATCTAGAAATAAATTAGCAATGCTGAAACGCACCCCTAGATATTGGAATTTGAAAATTTTTTTTTTATATAAGATAGAATTTTACTCTAACCTAATCTAAGTATATATGTGTGTGAAGCTCCCTTTTGGAGACTTGAACCCCGGTCCTTGCCCCCCAACACCTCACAAGCACTTATATTTGTGTAGTGACCATCACACCAAGGGTGTGTGGTGGTGGAATTTGAAATATTTGAATAGTTGGGTATTGAAAAAGCTTGACTAGAAATAAAATAGCAATGTTGAAACAGTTGAATTTGTTTGAGAATCCCAGCGGTCATCATAACTAATAAACAAAAACAAAATCTAAATGAATATAAGGATTAATTTAAATATAGGGCAAATTACAACTTGTGGTTTGGTCGAAATTATAATTACTTACCTGTGGTTAAGTGGTTTAAAAGTTGGCACTTTGCTCACCTGAAGTTTATTTCATTAAACTTCCGTAACCCATCTCTTTACTTTCACCGTTAAAAACACAAAAATCATAACAAAAACATAAAAATCAAGATCTAAAAGCTTTTTTTTTTTTTTTTTTTTAAATTGTGAAGCTCTCAGATCCACTGGGTTTATTGAAATTTTGTGGTAGTTCAGTCACTTAGCTCCTTGCAAATCCAACACCTTGAGCAGCTTGAATCTAGCATGAAAAAATTTTGAAATGGACAACTTAGATGGCAAATCTTCGACTCCAAATACAAGCAAAGAGCGAAGATGAGATACAATTATGTTGGTATTATGTTTGTTAAACTTTGTTGGATTGTCCGCCTCCTGCATTTTCTAGACATGCTTTCGTTGCAAAATTTTCATGTCTCGACTTGAAAACAATCATGAATGCGGCATTTCATGACTCTTGCATCAACAGTTGTTATAGCTATTTGTATCAAGCTTCTATTAAGAAGTTCGAAACTAAAAGCTAAACCCAGAATTTGGAAACTAATAGCTAAACCCACAAAATTAATCAAAAATAAAAGCTAAACTCAGATTTTTTGAACATAAACCTAGAAATCTTGAACATGAACCAAAAAATAAACTCATTAATTTTGAACATAAACCCACAGCCACTGCAAATAAAAATTAAAACCAAATCAAACACACCTCAAATTTCTTTCTCAATCTTTTCAGACAAAATTGGCCTATACTCTTTTCACACAAACTAATCAGCATTTTGCCCCCTTTTCCAAACTAATTAGGAAAATGCCCCTCTTTTGGAAATCGATTTTCTAAAAATCGAGTTAGGCCCTATAGCGGCGTTTTTAAGGAGCCTATAGTGACGTTTTTAGGACCTATAGCGGCGTTTTATAACTTGATCTTTACAAAGTCGAGTTATAGGCAAAAAAAAAAAAAAAAAGAAAAAAATTGCATATAACTCGATTTCATGGAGGTCGAGTTATAAAACGCCACTATAGGTCTTGAAAACGTCACTATAGACTCATTAAAACGTCACTATAGGGTTCCAAATTTTTTTTTTTAAAACTCGATTTTGAGAAAATCGAGTTTCAAAAGAGGGGCATTTTCCTAATTAGTTTGGAAAAGAGGACAAAATGTTACTTAGTTTGTGTGAAAAAGACATTTGCCCATTTTGTCCCAATCTTTTCTATCCCCTTGACAGTTTTGTTTGGATTGAAAAGCTTGAGAATGTTCTTATGGAGAGGAAGAATGTTCTTAAGCCAAAATTTCATAATTTTAAGAAATATACTTTTAGATCTTGATTTTTATATTTTTGCTATGTTTTTTTGTGTTTTTAATGGTGAAAGTAAAGAGGCGGGTTACAGAAGCGAGTAAACCTTAGGTGGGGCAAAGTACTAACTTTTAAACTACAGGTAGGCAATTTAAATTTCGGCTAAACTACATGTAGATAAATTGTAATTAGCCCTTAAATATAATTCTTTTGTAATGAATTTAAAATTCTTGATGATATAGTTTATATTAGCCACATTTGAATTTAGCCGCTTACCTCCTAAATAACTAGCCAAGTTGTAATTTGGGCTTTTCTTAAAATATAAAAAATATAAATAAATAAATAAATAATTTATAATTGAAGTTTCTCGTAATCACTTATAAATTCAAGATTTTTCTAGTAAACACACAATGTAAAACTTAACATAGACTCATACAACATACTCTGAAACAATAATATAATTCAATTAAATCCACACAATTTAGGGTTTAGGGTTTCCCAAATAGTAAATAGATATTAACGAAAATAATTTCTCACCAAAATATAACTGCCTTAACATTTTTGAATATTACTAAATGTTTGGGAAAATTTAAAAATTTCGTTGTTTATATTAAACTATTTTAATCATATAATAATCTTTAGTCTTAACAAAAATTTCGATCTTGCACAATTAGCAGATTAGACTTTTTTTCATGTACTAATTTTTAATCATCAATTGTTTCTTCTCTCTCCTTTAAAGTTTTAAATCAACTCATGCAATGTAGAGGACAAATGCTGCTCAAATCGCAACAAACTGTTGTTATCTGGCCAACAAGGAGGGCATTGTTCTAGTAAATAACCAACAGCAAAAGTGTCACAAAATTTTTTCCATCCCCACTTTTCCATTGGTGAAGATTTGTTTGATATCATGTGAATTGTGTGTTTCTTCTTGTTATAAACAGCAGAGCCCAGAAGAGTTGGAATCAATTTTCAGAGTGATTGGAATTTGGAAAGTAATAGAATAGTGGCAGTGCACAAGCTCAATGTGAGAATTGGATGAAATTAATCCCATTGGCATAGTTTATATCATATTGGGTTTAGTTTCCTCCAATATCTTACCTCCAGCCAAATTACACAAACATTCAGAGCTTATGTATATAGTGTATAAGTTGTAAGTGAGAATTGGAGGATATTAAATTCATCGACTTAATTTATTCTTCTGCCCAATGAGTTTAATTTCCTCCAATATCTTACCTCCAATTTTTACAGTACTTGACCAATATATGGGCCTCATTCATTCTTCTTCTAAAGGAAAAAAAAAAAAAAAAAAAAAATCCTTTGATCCTCTTAGCCATTGTCCAACATCTCTAGAAAAAAGAGTTGGATCAAACCAATTAGTCAGAAATTCTTGTAAAATATTATACTTTATGAACGAAAATCATGTGAAGATTCCTGACAATGTGTTTGAACAATTGAACTTCTTAATTTTATATTCCTTTAAAAAAAAAAAGTAATTTCTTAACATTATGAGTTTTGATTAGATTTCATTCTTTCATTTACGATTCTATAAAGCTAAGCTTAATTGATAGTAAATTGTAATACAAAATTGAGAATTTCAAAGGCTTGATTTAATACTACAAGAATGAATTTTATATTTTCTCTATAATATACTTATATGGCTTTATTCTCATTAATGAGATTATTGGGGATTTTTTATTTTTAAAGTGTGAACCTCTTGAATATTAGAATTTGAAAAATTCGACACATTTTTTGTTTCTTTGAGAGGAAGGGGGCAAGGGTCTCATAATTTTTGGGGGCCAAAATCCTGGGAAAAAAAATTAATTTTTTTAGATAATTTTTGGCTTTCTTAAAGTGCGGTCTTCTTGAATATTAGAATTTTAAATTTTTAACACTTTTTTTTTAATCTTCTTGAATATATATATATATATATATATATATATATTGAAGTGAGGATTTTAAGTGCCTAAAAGAAGTTGGGAAAATTTTCTAAATGGCTCATCCTCTATTCTTTTTGGTGAGTTTAAAGTTTTCAAACCTAGACCGTTCATTGAACCGTAAAAGTGAGAGGTTCAAAGTTATTGAGGTCCAACTGAAGTTGAACCGGGGTCAAACTGTGATGATGTCATAATTAATTTAATAATTAATTAAAGCCTAAATATAAATATTAAATTTATAAAACTAGCAAAATTGATTAATATATCTATATATGTGAGGAAAATTTAATGATTTTCAAGCATATATTTAATAATTAAATAAGAAAGTTGATAAAATAAAATAATAACCATGAAAATATTAAAATTTATGATTAATTTTTGAAGTAAAGTTGAATATCTTTGAAGGATTTTAATTATAATTTTTTTTTAATATTCCTTGTAAGTGATGGATAATTTAATTAAGTAGAATAGAATTATGTTAAGTTGTTTTTATTAAAAAAAATTGCATTAAGTTTACTTCAAGTATTTTTTTTTTATTATTGGCTGAGTGGTTAAGCTCCAGTTGCACATCTGATTGGCCTGGGTTCTAATCCTTGCATCCGCATTTTTTGAATTTTTCTTATTAAACTAGCATGCTTGAACCGGGGTTGGACCGCACGGTTCATGCCACTGGTTCTGCATGAACCGTGCGGTCCAACCCCAGTTTGGGCGGTTCACGGAATTTCAAAGAATGCCCGGTTCTCTATGCTAAAAATCCAGAATTCCATCCGGTTCCTGGTTAACTCGGTCAAACCGCCCGGTCCGGGTTTGAAAACCCTGTTATAAAACTTGAGAAAGACAAAGAAGACGGTGGATATTTGTGATGTACATTACAGAGAAATTTTTCCCGATTGAGATAGGCTAGGCTACAAGTCCAGTCAAGCTCAGTTTTGACTCATCATAATTCTCTACTAATTTTACTAAATCAAGTGGCTGCAATGTTAGATAAATGGGGTGCAAGGTGGTCTATTAGTACACTTTATGAAATTTTCTTTTCTTTTCTTTTCACGAATTAGCAGCTTTTTTATATAATAATAAAAACCGGCTTTTATGGTCATCTTGAGAAAAAATGATCCCATTCCCTTAAAACTGCAATTTCAGATGGTAGTTTAGAATGCATGAAATACAAAGATATTGAATTTTTTGTTGTTTGTTTCTTGAACTTCGCTTGGTAGCATTAATTTAATTTTAACAGCACATAACACAAACTTAGGGGAATAATATCCTAAGGTCATTCAAGTGATTTTTTTGCTACTCATGAACTTCAACTTTACTAAGTGCCCTTATGGCACATGATAGGACTTCTTTCGCTAGACCTACTTCACAAATTGAAATGGCAAATCTTGGTTGAAGGAGGGAGGGCAAAACTGAATTAAATTTTGACCCATGGGATCTGTATTTGCTTTTCCAATGTACTTCAAACTAGAACTCAATATACAATGAATATGTAATAGGCATGTAACAGTTCGACTAAATTCTTCAGTCTTGACTCTTTGCTTAAATTCATGCCTGCTCTTTTTGCAAAATATATTACTACGCCAAGAATATTTATAGTAACACTTTTTAAATTTATTACAAAAGAATTATTCGTAAAATTTTGATTAAATTGTATATGTATTATTTGAGAACAAAGAATTATATCTAAGTGGTAAATTTTGATTTTATATATATATATATATATATATATATAAAAGAAAATGAAAGGATTTAATAGTAAATGAATGGTCATTCGGATTCATTTGTAATAAAATATCTTTATGAGTATTTTATTCCTTTTTAATTATTAGTCATTAAGGCCTTCTTTGGATGGTAAGTGAGTGATATCCCATCACTCATCACCCAAAACTCATTTTTTATCACTTGAAAATCCCTAACTTATACACCAGCTTTGTTTGGCCCTTAATCCTGGTTGTGTTTTCATTCTAAAAACTCAAAATTGTCAACTTTTGGTGGGACCATGGATTGACTTGGTGCAGTGAGCACAAAATGGCTACCCGCCATTAATGAAACCCCTTCTTCTCTCTCATATCCCACTGCATTTTCAACTCAAACATGAAGCACAATTTCCACATAAAAATTGCAAAGCAACAACTCTTTACTCCACAAAGACCACAAAAAAAAAAAAAAAAAAAGCTTACAACATAATTTTTTTTTTTTTTGCACAGATTATATTTTTGTCTTTCATACTCCAAATCTCAAATTGTTTTGTCTTACCCACAGCCCAGATTTGCTCTCTTCCCCACTCCAAATCTTCTTCTTCTTCTTCTTCTTCTTCATTTTTTTTTCTTTCTCTCTCTTACCCATAGCCCATATTTTCTCTCTTTCCCACTCCAAATTTCTTTTTTTTCCCCCCTCTTACCCACAGCCCAAAAACAACATATACAAATTTGCTCAAGCTTGGAGTGGTAGAGCTGGTCTTACTTGAGGTCCTGGCGTGGCAGAGCTGGTCAAGTTCAGAGGCTAGCGCTAAAGCTTTAAAGGTCGGGAAGACGTCGGAGCTTAGTTAGCCATGAGGACGCGCTGTGGGTTTGGGAGAGGAGAAGAGAGTATGAAATGTTCTTTGAGAGGTGATGTGATAAGAGTGACAAGAGAGTGAAAAGGGTTAGGAGTGATGAGAGAGGCATGTGACCATTGGAGAGCATTTGAGAATGGTCAATCTGATGGGAAAAGACTCTGCCATAGGCCCCACGAGTTTGTGAGTATTTACGAGCTTGCCACTAAAACTCAATTTTGGTGTTTTGAAAACAACATTTGGGCTTAACTCAATTTCCGGATTATGAACTCAAAATACTAAGAATTGAGTTAAGGAAATGAGTGAAGGAAATTGAGCCAAACAGAGTTGTGATGCATGGGGCCCACCATTTTTGAGATATGAGTTAAGAAAACTGAGATATGAATGATGGATTTTGGGGTGTCCAAACACCACCTAAGTCTCTAAAATTATTGTGCCATTGAATAACATGGCATGTGACATAATTGGTTGACGTGTATCACTAAAACAAATTGAAAACTTGCCGCATAGTATTATTGAGGATTTTGTTACATGTCAAGTTTATGTGCTTTAGTAAAGGTACATGTGTCATTATTTCATGCATCCACTCATTTTAGAATCCAACTTTTATAATATACTAGTATGTAACATGTGATTATGCACAGGAATTATGAATTGTAGTGGTATTATTTATATTAGTTTGAATTATTAAATATAAGACATTAGTTTGATCAGGACATTTTGAGATACTAAAATGATTTTTTCCTTGTAATTTTAATGATATTGGTTATGCCAAGTTTCTTATTATACCGCTATTATGTATATAATTGTGAAAATCACTATTGGACACTACATATACAATATCAACTCACTATCACTGTCCGTGAAATTCTACTAAATTCAACACAAAATAAAAAAAATAAATTTGTTCAATAGTATCTCCTAAATTGAATAGGGATATAGGTGCATAAAATCATTTAGCTAAATTACAGTTTGTTATGTTCAAGATCTTCACATACAAAATATTTAAATAGAAACAATAATAAAAAATACTTATGACTTCAGGAAAAAAAAAATAACAGCAAAAATCTAAACAATTTAATTTATATGAAAGCTAATAAAAGCAAAATCTAATTTTGATTCTAATCAAATTTTCTTGAAGCTTTGGTTTTAAAATATATATACATACATATATATATATATTACCAAATTTTATTTATATTAGACTCATCGTTTTCTACACTAATTAACTCACTTGACACAAAAAATTAAAAAAAAATACTAATTTAAATAGGACACGTGGGGCAAAATTAAACTTTAATTAAAATCCAATTTTTACACTAAATTACTTGGCACAAAAATTTAAAAGCTTAGATTAGATGAGACACATGATGCAAAATTAGACTTTAATTGAATTCCAATTTGAAATCTAATTGAATTTTCTCTCAGTTTTGGTTTTAGTGTATATATATATATATATATATATATATATATATAGTGGAGTCCTCGTTTTCTACACTAAGTTAACCTATTTGGCACAAAAAAAAAAAAAAAAAAATTAGATGGTACACGTAACACAAAATTAAACTCTAATTGAAATTCAATTTTTACACTTTTTTTTTTTTGAGATCAAAACGATAAAAGACTTTCATTGCTTTGAAAAGATGTGTACAATCCACTACATATTCTTTCACTGGGTCCAAGCGAGCTGACCAAGCTGCCCAGACCCGAGTAAGTTACAAAAGTGAGTTCAGTGTGTGTGCTGTAGGCGTTGGTATTCTGTGATCAATCTGCTAGCAAGTTCAAGTATCACCTTCGGGTGAGTCTGAAAATGCTCGAAGTATAGTTTATTCCTTGCGTTCCAGATTGCCCACATCGTGACTGCCCAGCTTTCCAACTCATGCTGGTCCATTTTCAGTTGTAGCTGATGAAAAAGGATGAAAAAGTTTGTGGCTGTGTTACTGCACTTCTGAGCCTTGCCCTTAAAAATAGCCCACACATTTCGTGCCAGTGGGCATTCCCACAAGATGTGGCTCACTGTTTCAGCCCTGTGATGACAGATTTCGCAATGTGGCTCCACACCAACTCATCGCCGATGGAGATTGTCTCTAGTTGGTAGACAGTTTGAGCATGCTCTCCATAGAAATGTGCAAACTTTCGGCGGAACATTGAGGGACCAGATTTTGTTCCACACCAGAGATTGTTCACGGGCCAGGGAGTGTTCTGCCCTGTTCGGGTTGCTCAACCTCATTGCAACTTTGTATGCCGTTTTCATCGAGAATTTATGTTTTCTGTTTTCCTTCCATACCAATGTGTCCTTTGAGTGCAGATTGGTGAGTGGGATGTTTAGAATTTCTTGCCGAGTTCTATCTGTGAAGATGGCCTGGAGTTTCCCTTTATCCCATTGTCTTGTGTCTGCATCAATGAGATCACAGACCCGCAACTCATGGGAGACTACATCCAAGGGTGTTGGGGTATGTGACAGCCACTTGTGAGTAAAAACCCCAATTGTTCTACCATCCCCAACTCGCCAATAGGATCCTGCCACCAGAATATCTCTAGCTGCCAATAGGCTTCTCCACACAAAGGATGGGTTGCTCCCTAATTCTACCGTCATGAATGACCCGTTCGGGAAGTACCTGGCCTTGTATACCTTGTAGAACAATGAGTGTGTATCCTCTATTAACCTCCATGCTTGCTTAGAGAGCATTGCTAAGTTAAAGGAGTGAAGATCGCGGAATCCCATTCCCCCATTCTTTTTTTGAGTGCAAAGCTTCTTCCAATTAATCCAATGAATCTTCCTTTCATCTTGATGTTGTCCCCACCAATATTTTGCCACCAATGAGTTAATGTTGTCGCATAAGGATCTTGGTAATTTGAAGAGGCTCATGGAATATGTGGGAATTGCTTGTGCTACTGTTTTTATTAAGATTTCACAGCCTGCCTTGGAGATAAACTTCTCTTTCCACCCCATCACACGTTTTGTAATTTTCTCCTGGAGGTCCTTGAAGGTGTTAACCTTTGAATTCCCAATAGCCATAGGAAGGCCAAGATACCTATCACATTGTGTCATTATTCTCGCACCCAACATTTGTTGAATCATTCCCCTCACTTGTGGCTTTGTGTTTTTACTGAAAAACAAAAATGTTTTCTGGTGGTTAATTGCTTGACCCGATGCTTCTTCATATTGACTCAGAATCTGCATCAAGTGTTGGCACTCCCCTACTGTGGCTTTGCAAAACAGTAAGCTATCATTTGCAAATAAGAGATGGGAAATACACACCCCATGTTGGCTTGATAGAATCCCAGTGAGCACTTGGTCTTCAATTGCTTTTTGTAATAACGCCGAAAGGCCTTCAGCACATAAGAGGAAAAGGTAAGAAGATAATGGGTCTCCTTGTCTAATACCCCTTGATTGAGTGATGAATCCTTTTGGTTCACCATTAATCAAGACCGAATAGGAAGCCGTAGTAACTGTCTCCATAGTCAAGCGAACCCATCTATGATCAAAGCCCATTTTTAGCATAATACCCTTCAAAAAATTCCAATCCACCCGGTCATAGGCCTTGCTAATGTCCAGTTTAACTGCCATCTGTCCCACCTTCCCTTTTCTTCTCATCCGCATTCTGTGTAAAATCTCATAAGCAACTGTAGTGTTATCAGTAATAAGTCGATTTGGAACAAATGCACTCTGGGAGTCAGATATAATATCAGGCAATACACGCTTTAAGTGATTAGCAATAACCTTAGAGAGTAACCGGGATACAACATTTCCCAAACTTATGGGTCTATAGTCACTCATGCATTTCAAGTCTTTCTTTTTAGGGATTAGAACAATATGTGTATGGTTCATTTTCCTCAACATATGGCCAAAATGTAAAACTGATAAAACAGCATTTGTGACATCAGTGCCTACAATGTGCCAATATTTCTGGAAAAAGAAGGGAGACATACCATCCGGCCCCGGTGATTTTGATGGGTGCATTTGAAATAGAGCATACCTGACCTCCTCCGTGGTGTACCTTTGTGTGAGGTTGTCATTCATTTGTGGGGTGATCCGCCTTTCCACTATACGTAGGACACTGTTAATATTATTTGAGTGTGCCGAGGTGAACAAATTCTGGAAATAGGACTCAGCAACTTGAGCTATCCGGTCCTTTGAGGTACACCAATTCCCTTCACTGTCAAGCACTCCCGATATATGATTTTTTCGTCGGCGTTGGCTGGCACGTTGATGAAAGTACTTTGTATTTTTGTCCCCCGCTGGCAACCATATTGACCGGGATCGTTGTCGCCATGCTAACTCCTCTTGGTGTATTAGGGTGCTAATTTCTCCCTTGAGTTCTTTGATGGTATTGACATGATCCGCATTATTCAACTGACATAGTTCCTCAAGCCTTTTTTCTTTTTCTTTCAATTGTGCCTGTGAGTGCCTAAAGGTAATTCGGCTCCAATCAAGTAATGCAAATCTGCACCTTTTAAGTTTTTCAAACAGTCTAGCCATTGGACTTCCTAGTAACACATCTGCTTCCCAACTAGTTTGGATGATCGTTTCACAATCCGGGTGAGTGGCCCATTTTTCCTCAAATCTTCTTGGTATTTTCTTCTTTGCATTCACAAGCCTGTGTGGTTGTGTTATGATAAGGATTGGGTTGTGGTCAGAGTATGGAGAGTATATGTGTCTGACTTAGGCTTGGGGAAAGATATCTCTCCATTCAACCGTGGCACATGCCCTATCCAGCCTTTCTTGCACAAAATCATCACCCTCACGTCCATTATTCCATGTATAAATATTACCTTGGAAGCCTAGATCCACCAATCTGCATTGTAGAAGGGTTGCACGGAATTGTTGCATAAGAGCCATAGGCTTTGGCAGATGCCCCTGTTTCTCATCAGAGTTTAAAATCTCGTTGAAGTCACCGCAACAGAGCCATGGGATAGAATGTCTGGTATGGAGGTGCTTAAGTAATTGCCAAGATTTATGTTTCACCTGCTTATCTGGTCATCCATAAAAACTTGTCAGTCTCCAAGGGTTGTCAGGGTCGTTCATAATCAGTGCATTAATGTGATTTAGAGTGAAAGTTTGGACATGTAGCTCTATCTCCTCCATCCACAATAAAGCCAGACCTCCACAACGTCGAACACTGGGAACTGCTAACATGCATCGATAAGGAAGGTCCACCTGAATTAGCCTCATCTCTGTTACGGACCGCTTTGTTTCCATAAGAAACAAAATTTTGGGAGCTTTTTCCCTCACAAGGTGAGAGAGAACATCCACTGCTCGTTGGTTCCCAAGCCCCTGGCAGTTCTAGCTTAGGATTTTCATTGTTCCCGGCGGGGCTGTCCAGCAGCCTCCACCATTGAAGAATTGTGAAATTGTTGATAGTTTTCAATGCCTTTGCTTTTCTTTCCATTCTGTCGTGCCTCCTCTTCAGAAAGCAGGTTTGTCTCGGTTTGGTTTCTCTTTGATCCGCTTAATGTTGTGTCCCTAGGGTTTGCACATCCGTGGGTTACCATGTTGCGTGGTATTTTTTTTCCACGTGGCTGCCTTATCATCCATACGTGGCTTCAGAGTTTTATTTGGCACACACCTTTGTTCCCGTGGTTGAGAAACAGGGGAATGTATCTGGACAGATTCCTTATAATTAACTGGTACAATAATGAGGTTTTCCTCCACCATTATATCTTCATTTATTTTAGAAATGAAAAAATCCATTTCAGTAACTGCACTTTCCATTTGAGGATGGTCAGCCCCCATTGATTGCATGCAATTGACTCCGTGATTTAATGCTTCATCCGTTTCTTGTAGCTCCATAACAGCCGTTGGCCTTGAATTATTGCCAGGTTGGATATTAATACCATTAATGGCATCGCCACCTGTCTGAGCTGTGGTTGTAGTAGTGGTTTCCGGCCTTGTCGTTGTCGGTGGTGGGCGGTGAACACTCGGTTCTGCCCCTCCTTCCTTCCTACGATAGCCCGCCTTCAGCCATTCTCCATAAGGCCTATCTGCCATTGGTCCATTCCGTTGATCTGGGCAGTCCTTGGCTTCATGGCCAAACTTCCCACATTGGTAGCATAATCCGACCAACCTCTCATATTTGAAGCCTATCCGTACTTAATCGCCCTCTGGATTTGCAACCCAGCCACCCCGTCGAATTGGTTTGTCTAGAAGAATCTCAATTCGGATTCTAATGAACCGGGCTTGATCCGAAGAGAAAGTTTTGTTATCTACCTCCATCACGTTCCCTAATCCTCTGCCAATATCCCACCCTACCTCTTCATTGATCAAGTCAAACGGTAAGCCCCACACTTGGACCCAAATAGGAAGGGTTGTGAAAGTCACCGAGTTGGCCGTGAGACCCCTTTCCCATCTGCAAAGGACCAACAGATTATTATCAAAACTCCAAGGGCCATTGTGCAGTACCCATAATAATTAACTCTCCATTTTAAATCGAAACTGAAAAAGCCCTTCTCCCATGTCAACAATCTTCATGTCATTCCCCAACTTCCATGCAGCACGTAGTAGAGCCTTTGCCGCTCTCTGGTTATATGGCTTAGTTGTGAGGAACCTGCCCAGAAGTCTGAGAGGGCATTCTTCAATAATTTTCTCTCGATGGGACTGTCGCACTTGTACTACTTCTCCTTCTTCTTCAGTGAGTTGGATGTTTTGAAGTCTCTCAATGAAGTCCGTATCCATCTTTGGTTGTTACAGGTCCACTGTCCTCAGTCAGTGGAAAAGAGAGCTCACCTAAAAGTGAGAGAGAAAAAACTCACCTAAAAGTGAGAGAGTCAATTTCATTCCCAATTTTTACACTAAATTAACTCACTTTGCACAAGAATTTAAAAGCTTAGATCAAATGAGACACATGACGCAAAATTAAACTCTAATTAAATTTTAATTTAAAATCTAATTGAATTTTCGAAAAATGCTAGAATTACAACTCATCAATACAATTAAGACACAGTACCATGTTTAGGGGTAATTATACAACACTTCCAGAGTACCATAAATGCATACTCCTCATTTTCATATAATTGTGGGTCCCACTAATTAAATTTAGGGTAGGACTCACAATTCATGTGAGAGTGGAGAGTACGCATTTATAGTACTCTCGGAGTATATAATAATTTTCCCATGTTTAGTGTTTGTGCCAAATTCAAACTATCTTGACATGAATTACGAGACGAGTAATTTCGAATTTATTGTGGCTAACCTAAATGGTATCAGGCCAAATGGGATTAATAATTGGAATTTCTGTATTGATGCACTTAATTTGCAATCGTCCCAAAGCGATTCGCTTCTTTATTTGCATCATTTAACTCATATAAATAAATAAAATTGTTGGCACTCTTGGTGTTTCCATAATAGTTCAAATATTATAAATTATTATTTATTTATTTTATCATATGATGTAGTTTTAGGTCATCATGGCATGAAAAAAAAATTCACTACTAATTGAGAGATTGTAATACATTCCCATTAAAAATGTAGAAGTGGTGATCCAACCATCCTGCATGCCCAAGTTCTGACACTTAATCTAACGGTAATTTGGTAAGTGGTAATTATATAACAATATATTTATTCCTCTCTCTCTCTCTCTCTCTCTCTCTCTCTCTCTCTCTATATATATATATATATATTCCATTTTTTTGGCCTGTCAACCGGAAACATTTGTCATTTACACTACTGTGTTTCGTTTGATGAAAAGTATTTTCCTCATTTGTGAGTGTTTGTGATAACTGAAAATATTGCTCAACCAAAATTTTTTCCCCATTGACCAAAAAACAAAGGCCCTTGTGACGGAAATTGGTTTACGCTTTAATTTTCCATAAATCATTTTCCACCTCACCCAAAACTTATCAACCGACTCTCCACCCCTCATTATCAGCCACCCAACTGCCACAGTAACATCCTCAGTCTACAACCACCATTGCCACTGCCAAAGCGGTTACCGACCACCACTAGCCACTTTTTGCCCCCACCATCAGCCGTCATTCACCATCGATCTTTGCCAACTACCAATTTTCCATACCATTTTCAAGAACACAGCTAAACACTTGAAAATATTTTCCTTTTTGAAAAATATTTTCACTTGAAATTATTTAATGGTTAGAAAATATTTTTAGTTGAACCAATCAAAACACCAACTTTTATTTTTTCAATTCATGTTTGGACCGTAAAGATAGCCCATTTAGATGCTCTGGTTCCTTTTCTTGTATAAGCCCATTTAGATACTCTAGTTCCTTTTCATGTATAAGCCCATTTAGAGTACAACAACCCAAGATGATATAAGCCTATATCCTCTGTGCTTATGTGAGATGACATAATTTAGCTAGCTAATTAGGTAAAACTCAGTTTGATTGTACTCAAATCCTACTTTTGATCTTTCTCTTTCGATCTCATGCACTCACTTTCATCACATGTGAGCTCTTTTGTCACAGTATCACACTCTAAGCCTGCCAAACCTATTAGTTTACCTATCCAAATGAGGTGGTATTACATGCATCGAATAAATGTATCTACTCTCTCACGTGAAGGTGGACCCCACACTTGTATCTGATGCGTCATAGATTTTCTACTCTCTCACGTGAGGTGGTATTACATGCATCGAATAAATGTATCTACTCTCTCACGTGAAGGTGGACCCCACACTTGTATCTGATGCATCATAGATTTTCTCTATCCAATTAGTGATTCTCCCATATATCCAAATTTGCCAAATTTGATCTTTCTTTATTATAGGAAAATTGGATCTATTTTAAATGATGGGTATGTTATGCTTTCGATTTTAAAAATATTTAAGACAACTACGTTTTGATTAATATCAAACATATTTTCTTGAAAAATTAGGAAAAGGTTTGGCTCCAACCACAAATAGGAGGATGATATGATATCTAACTGAAAATAATTTAAATTTATTAACCTTATACTATGAATAGTTCGTTACTTATTAGATAAAAACTTATATAAGTATATAATGTGTGTGTATTGTGCCCATGCATAAGCATGAGTTCTAAACTAGTTTCTTTAATACCAAAATCCATCTCCCTTTAAGCTCTCCAAGACCTTAAACTGTCAAGTCTTGTAATCACTTTGCATTGCTATCAATGGCTTGGAGTTGAGGTCCTCGGGTTGCATAATGGGTCAACATCTTGATCTGTGGTGATTGGCTTAGGTTTATTTGGCAGTTTTGGAAAGGATTTGGGAGGCTTTGATTATAGGTTTTGATTTGGATAATTTGGTGGCTTCGGTGGTTTTGGTGGCAATGATAGTTTCGGGAAATTGGGTCAATTGCTTTAGTGGTTTCTAGCCATGTGTGAGTTTACACCAATGATCAATGATGGGCTTACTCTAAGGTTTTGAGGAAGGAGGAAGAGAGGAGACCTAAGAGAGAGAAGAATGAAGATGGAGAAATTTTTAGACAGAAAAAAAAAATAATAAAAATAATATTTAAATGGGAGTAGAAAAAAAAAAAGTGTTGGATGTACGTACATGTAAAGTATGCTACCTTAGAGCAATCGCATCCGGAATTTACAAAAAATTCTATTTTACCATCTCGAAACCCACTTTATCATTTATGCCATACCATTTTTCAACATACCCAACATCCCAACTTTTATTTTCTTATTCAATATATTAAAATAATATATCCACACAAAAAAATATATTATCCAAAAAAATACTACTCTATCTAATTTCTGTCTTTCTTCCTTCCTCCATTCTCTCTCTCCACCATGAACAAACCCAAATCAGTACCACAACCACCTCCTCCGCCCAACAACAATCACTTACCCAGTCCTCTGCTCCGCAACAATCACCCACAACACGAACCCAAATCACTGCTACACCACCAGCCACCCCAGCAAATCACAACAACAATTCTAAAGCAAAAATTTGAAGAAAAACCAACCATCAACAATCTATGCCAATCTTTAAAGTGATCAGACTTGCCACTGCTGCCAAACCCTAACAAACCACCAATCACCACCACCACGCCACACGCCCATCGGAAAAATCCACTCTATCAAAACTCCATCGAAATGAAACCCACGCAATCAAAACCCGATCTCCATATACACCGATCAAAACTTCGATCTCCACAAAACTCGATCTCCATATACGCTGATCAAAACTCCGATCTCCATAGAACTTCGATCAAAACTCTAATCTCCACAAAACCTGATCTCCATATCTGTCGATCAAAACCCCATCTGAACCCACCCAAAATCAAAACCCACCTCGCCACACCGATCTCCACGCATGACTAGCCACAACCCATGATGAACTCCATGCAAAACGGCCCAAGCAGCTCCGGTGGCAAGTCTTGAACGAGAAAGGGAGTGAGTACAGTCACACAGAGAGAGAGTCAAAGTGAGAGTGCTGAGAGAGACTGAAGAGAGAGAGAGAGCTGTATAAAAAACAATATTTATTTTTAGAATTGAGCTACAGTACCATCTTACATTTAAGATGGTACTTTAGCACAATTGTAAATTTTTTTACAAGTTTACAATTTTACAAGTTCGGTTGGAGCTCACTTTTAATGTCTCAATGCTAAAACATGCTTAAATATGGCATTTAGAAGGCTCTAAGATCACTTGTAGCAGTGGTGGTAAAAAGCTATTTTTAACACCACTAAAAAGCTATTTGGAGCTGCAGCAGTGGAGCTATAGCAAAAAAAAATTGGCTTTTCAACTATAGTGCATAACTATTAGCTGTGCACTGTGGCTTGAAGGTAAAAAAAAAAAAAAAATAGTATTTTATTTTGTGTTCACGTTGCTGGTTAGAGTATTTATGGTTTTTTTTTTTTTTTTTGTAGTGGGATGTATTATTTTGTTGTAGTAGATATATTATTGTATTGTGATGTTCATATTATTTTATTATGTTAAAAGCTAAAATAGATTCACTGCTGCAGCATATGAGTAGGAAAAATAGATAAAATAACTTTTTGTGGTGCCAAATAGTTAAAAATATAACTCCACTGCTGTGGATGCTCTAATAGAAATACAGCACCCCAAAAAAAAAGTGGTCTTTAGCTATTGGCTAAATTTTGCAAAGGTTAATGTGAATGCTAAGTGTTATATTCAATTCTTTTATGATTTACTAATTCCATACAACTTGATTCTATTAAAAGAAAACTCTCCAATATAGTGTGAATGCTAAGTGTTACGTTCATTTTTTTATTACAATTTACTAATTCCATTCGACTTGATTCTATTAGAAAACTCTACAATATAGTGTTTATTGAAAATCATACTAGGAATGAAGACATTTATAAAAGAAAAATCTTTTTCTTGGATCTTACTTGGACTTTCAATTAGTTTCAATAGACTTGTAAGTTCTAGCTTGTAAGTAGCTACACACTTATACTAGACCAAATGCTCACTTCAGTGTATAATACCCAATGACCTTTGAAATGATGAGTGTTATTCTAGTCAATATAATACATAACTAACCTAACCTTCTTTCAATTCACTTCTTGAAAAATGAAAATCTAATTAAAATATTACATACATATCTCATAATAGATGCACTTCTCCACTCCAACACCCCCCCCCCCTCCAAAATTGGACAAGGAAACTCAAACTTGTCAAGATGCCACTCGCATTAAAAGAGATAGGTGTACCATTGAGGGTGGTGATTTAGTGGTCAATGGGCTTATTTTCAAATGATTTGAAGGTGAAGGTTCCAAGTTTGAATCTTGCAATGAGAAGTCCTTCGGAAAAACCCCAGACCCCCAACTCAATGCACACTAATGCCCTCGTACGATGCTACTAAAGTAGGGAAGAAACTTTTGTTATTGTGAGAGTAATAATTCATTTTTTAACCAATGAATGGTAATTGACAAAAAAATCCTCTTCTTTTTTGATAATTAAAAAGGATAATATAATGCTCTCGTTGAGAGTCAAACTCAAGACCTCCCGCTTACTAAACGGGTGCTCTAACCAACTGAGCTACGAGAGCTTCTTAACAATGAATCTTTTTCTTAACCAGGAAAATACATTCTCGAAAAAGCAAAAACTGTAGTCATAAATTTAATTCTCTAGTATTGCGAGGGAGGGAACGATTATATCTAATCACCAGAAACACAAAACCAGCTTGTATATAAAATGGATTTTCTTTTCCAATTTTCGGCTCCACCTTATCAAGTTCTAAACAATAAAAATTCAAAGAATGTATTGTTCTTTTCCCATATATACACTTTAAAATCAGTTATGCATATGGGGAAAATTTTCAAACAACATAATCAATGCTTGAAATTTCATTGGTATTGGTTAAGCTCTTGTCTTCATGTCGATAAGAGAATAATAATTCTTGTTAACTTGGGGGAGCAGGATCAACAATAGCAGCCAGACATGATTGTCCACCCCCTTCACATTATCAATTGATGATGATGAAGGCTCGATTGCTGCAATAGCTTGTTGGGTCGGGGTTCCTTTGTTTGTGACATTGTTTCTTTGTGTTTAAGATGTTCTATTAGTAGTGCTAAAGATGATGCTTCCTAATTCCCATCCCTAGCTTCATAGTAATGGTTGTAGTTATAGGTGTGGTATGCGTTATGTTCTTTGAGGGAGGACTCCATCTCCGTTGCTGGTCCCATTACCCTTTTTATGGAGAAATACTGCATTTAAAGAAAAAGTTCATAGTAAATAAACGATCACATAAGGATAGCAGAAGATGAAGATAAAAGTTAAGAATTAAATAGTTTACAACCTTTTTTTTGGTAGAACTTTTCTACTAATAAAAACCTCAACACTACAACAATATGTATTTTTAGCGACGAAAATTAGTGAGGAAATATTTTTCGTCGCTAAAAATACAGCTTTAGTGACGAAATATGAATTTCGTCACTAAAAATGAAAAAAATTATAACATTTAGCGACGAAAAATAACTTTCGTCGCTAAATGTACCCGAAATAAAGGCGCTAGTTGAGGGAAAATATGGCGGGAGTTTAATTAATCTATAGTAACGAAATATTTCGTCGCTAAAAATTTATATTTTTAGTGACGAAAAATTTCGTTACTGTAGGTATTACTGTGAATAGTATTAGTAACGAAAATCTTTTCGTTGCTGTAAGGAAGTATTAGCGGCGAAAAATATTCATCACTAAAAATAATTATGGTTTAGTAATTTCACAGTTTTAGCGACGAAACCATAATTCGTCACTAAAAGTATGCTATAGTGACGAAATGTGAATTTCGTCGCTAAAAATTTTAACAAAATATAGTTTCTTTAGTGACGAAATTTGAATTTCGTCACTAAGAGGTTAACAATTCTGGTTTTTTTGTGAGGAAACTTAAATTCGTCGCTAAAAGTGGTCTTTAGTGACGAAAAATTTTCGTCACTAAAGACCACTATATATACTCCTTCTCTGATTCCATTTCACTGCCCAGCATCAGAGCCCTAGAGATTTCGGTCAAAAAAAAAAACACACCAAAACAAAAAAAAAGCTCCAAAGCTCGCCGATTTCAGTACCGTCGCCTCCAGAGATCGCCGACCAAGGAACCGTCGCCGCCAGAGCTCGCCGACCCGAGAACTGTCGCCGCTAGCGCTTGCCGACCCAGAAACCGTCGCCGACCCTGCGCATCGCCAACGCTTCTCCTTCTTCCGGCGACACTTCACCTTCCTTCACACCGGCGACGCTTCTCCTTCGCGCCGGCGACCGTTCGCTTCCCCTTCGCGCCGGCGACCGTTCGCCTTCCTCGCACTGGCGCTGCACTCCTCGACCAAGAAAGGTATCACTCCGATTTGATCTACTTCCGGTTCTAATAATCTAATTATTATTAATATTAATATTAATAATAAATCATTTTTTAATATTATTATTAATATTACAATTTCGGATTTCCATTTTTTTTACATGTAATCTAATTATTATTATTATTATTAATATTAATTCATTAATTAATTTTTAATATTCAGTCATTAATTAGATTCATTCATTAATAGTAATATTAATTAGATTCATTCATTAGTATTAATATTTATTAATATTCAGTTATTAATATTAATTATTCATTAATATTAATTATTCTTTAATATTCATTCTTATGATTCATTAATATCCATTCATTAATATTCATTAATATTAATATTCAGTCATTAATTAGATTCATTCATTAATAGTAATATTAATTAGATTCATTCATTAGTATTAATATTTATTAATATTCAGTTATTAATATTAATTATTCATTAATATTCATTCATTAATATTCATTAATATTAATTATTCTTTAATATTCATTCTTATGATTCATTAATATTCTATTCATTAATATTCATTAAGCAGCTTAAATCCTTGTTCGCATCCTTGGCTGCCCTATCTCAAACCAACAACCAATACATTGTTCCCTCAGTTTTCAAGGTTTCTTTAATTTTTTCGATTTAAAAAATTCCTTAAAATTTTCAACACTCAAAAACATTTCCAATTCTTTCTTAATCTTTGTCTCAGACATATTTTGGACTTCACAGTCCTCTCGGTGAAGTAAGTGAGTGAAAAAATTCCAGCGCCTCTCCTTTCAAGACCTCATTATTGCTAAAGTAAGTGAAATATACTTTTTTTTTTTTTAGTATTGATGTTTATTGTTCGAGTTCAACTCATGTTAGAAACAAAATTAAATAAATCCAATCCTGGAATTTTAAATACTCGTGATAAGCTCGGGCTCAACTCGTGTTTGAAATAAAATTAAATAAACCAATTCTGAAATTATAATAATACTTGACTCGGCTCAACTAGTTTATGGTCCAACATTTCATAATGTAGGACTATAAACTTGGGTTGGCTTAGGTTGGTTCAAGTAGTTTACAGACCTGCATTTTGTAATGGGTTTATTGTGTATTGCAGGGAACTTATGAGAAAGGAACAATAAACATGGACAGAATTAAAAATAATTGATTGTGCATGTCTTTGTATTTTACTATTTGTTGCTGCTAACTTCCTTGACTTTTGTATGAATAAATTCACATTTAGATGAAACTTTACCCTCACCACTGAGAATTAGGTTTTTTTTTTTTCCAAATAGGTGCATTTGTATAAGTTCTTGGAAAATTGTGTTTTGATTTAAAATTTGTTAAGAGAGTTTATGTAGATGCTCTATTATACTAGTGATCACAAATTCAAGTAGGTTGGAAAAACTTTTTCGTCTATGCATTGCACCTTGTGGGGCTGCATGGGCAAGATCATGTAAGTAGGTCAAAGAAAATGGCTCATTCTCCTGAGTAGAAATAATGTAAATCGAAATTTTGTAAAAAAAAAAAAAAAAAAAAATCCACATGTTTGGTATTTGGCCTCAAAATATTTGAATCACCTTCCTAAAGCTATTTACATAGAGTAGTTGCTTATGTATTTTAAATTTGGGTCTACTTAACTATTTACTAAAAGTTATCTTTCTTTTATTTCCAGCTCTCTCTCTTTTGTGGCTGAAGAAATTGTGAGGAATAAGGTTAAGAACACAAGTTAACTTTGGATTTTTTGTGAAAGTTGTAAACTTAGCTTGAGAAAAGTAAGTATATTCTAGTTAAAAACTTATAAAACTCTATATATACTTGTGATGTTGGAAATTGGTTTTGTGGTGGGTTGTTGTGTTGGAGCAAGCTGGTGGCTTGCATGGTGTTATAAGGTAGTTTAAATTCATATTGGAAGTGTTGTTAATTTCTTGCAAATGTGAATGAAACTTGTTAATTAGTAGCAATTGTGTTCCTTTATTCAATTTCAATACTTGTAAGCATTGTATTTGTGATGTTTGAGATTGGTTTTGTGGGTTTAAATCCATATTGGGAGTGTTTTTAATTTCTTGCAAATGTGAATGAACCTTGTTGATTAGTAGCAATTGTGTTCCTTTATTCGATTTCAATACTTGTAAACATTGTACTTGTGATGTTTGAGATTGGTTTTGTGGTGGGTTGTTGTGTTGGAGCAAGTGGGTGGCTTGCATGGTGTTATAAGGTGGTTTAAATTCATATTGGGAGTGTTTTTAATTTTTTGCAAATGTGAATGAACCTTGTTGATTAGTAGCAATTGTGTTCCTTTATTCGATTTTAATACTTATAAGCATTGTACTTGTGATGTTTGAGATTGGTTTTGTGGTGGGTTGTTGTGTTGGAGCAAGTGAGTGGCTTGCATGATGTTATAAAGTGGTTTAAATCCAAATTGGGAGTGTTTTTAATTTCTTGCAAATGTGAATGAATCTTGTTGATTAGTAGCAATTGTGTTCCTTTATTCGATTTCAATACTTATAAGCATTGTATTTGTGATGTTTGAGATTGGTTTTGTGGGTTTAAATTCATATTGGGAATGTTTTTAATTTCTTGCAAATGTGAATGAACCTTGTTGATTAGTAGCAATTGTGTTCCTTTATTCGATTTCAATACTTGTAAACATTGTACTTGTGATGTTTGAGATTGGTTTTGTGGTGGATTGTTGTGTTGGAGCAAGTGGGTGGCTTGCATGGTGTTATAAGGTTGTTTAAATCCAAATTGGGAGTGTTTTTAATTTCTTGCAAATGTGAATGAATCTTGTTGATTAGTAACAATTGTGTTCCTTTATTCGATTTCAATACTTATAAGCATTGTACTTGTGATATTTGAGATTGGTTTTGTGGTGGGTTGTTGTGTTAGAGCAAGCGGGTAGCTTGCATGGTGTTATAAGGTGGTTTAAATCCAAATTGGGAGTGTTTTTAATTTCTTGCAAATGTGAATGAACCTTGTTGATTAGTAGCAATTGTGTTCCTTTATTCGATTTCAATACTTATAAGCATTGTACTTGTGATGTTTGAGATTGGTTTTGTGGTGGGTTGTTGTGTTGGAGCAAGCGGATGGCTTGCATGGTATTATAAGGTGGTTTAAATCCAAATTGGGAGTGTTTTTAATTTCTTGCAAATGTGAACGAACCTTGTTGATTAGTAGCAATTGTGTTCTTTTATTCGATTTCAATACTTGTAAGCATTGTACTTGTGATGTTTGAGATTGGTTTTGTGGTGGGTTGTTGTGTTGGAGCAAGCGGGTGGCTTGCATGGTGTTATAAGGTGGTTTAAATCCAAATTGGGAGTGTTTTTAATTTCTTACAAATGTGAATGAACCTTGTTGATTAGTAGCAATTGTGTTCCTTTAAGATGGTTTAAATTCATATTGGGAGTGTATATTTGTGTGTGCAATGTATATTTCTTTAAGTATTAATATAGACTTGTGCATTTATGAATAGGATAAAACTTTATCTAAGTAGCTTATAGAGTAGATGTTAGAATGCATTATGTATGAGTTGTCCTTATTTTACTAAAGTAGCATTCAACTTGTAATTGTAGTCAAACATGGATAAAAGTTGGATGACAATGGGTAAGACACCCGATGGCAGATTAAGTCATCCATATATTGAAGGGGTCAATGCATTTATTAATTTTGCTTTCTACAACTTATACATTAGGAGTTGTGATTTTAATTCATATGTGTGACTACTCTTAATGTATTGTTATAAATGTTTCTTATAACATAGTTAATATTTTTACTTTACGATTTTAATGTAGTATTATTTTTATATTTGTGCAGATTTCTTATTGGTGACTTTAGGGGATATACTTTTGGCAATTACTTGAGGACATATGAGGACATTTTATGTTAGTTCTAATTATATTATGTTATACTTTTTGTATTATTATAAGACATCTTGAGTTATTGTAAGTGTTGTGAACAATTATTGTATGGAAGAAGTTTGAATTTGATACTTGTTTTATTTTTTACTTGTGGAATGTATGGATTAATTTTTTATAAATGTGTTGTTGGAATAAATGTGTTATTCAAATGTGAGGTTTTAATAATGTAATGACAAGGTATTTGTTAATATTAAAGCTATTAAAAAAATAAAAACAGAAAATAAGTTTTAGCGACGAATTTTTTCGTCACAAATATAGCAATAAAAAATTGTTTTAATAACGAAATATTTCGTCGCTAAATGTAGTAGAATTTCGTAAGAAATAGTTTTAGTGACGAAAATTTTCGTCACTATATGTGCTTAGATTTTCTTAAAAATAGTTTTAGTGACGAATTTTTTCGTCACTAAATGTACCTGAAAATAGTTTTAGTGACGAAATTTTTCGTCACTAAATATGATTTAATAAACTGAAATGGTTTTAGTGACGAAATATTTTCGTCGTTGAATATTGTTTTTAGCGAGGAAAACATTTAGCGACGAAATGTTTTCGTCGCTAAAAGTTTTTTTTTTTTTTTATACACATCGGACTTTTAGTGATGAAATTTTTCGTCGCTAAGACTTTTAGCGACGAGGCTACAGCGACGAAATGAGTTTCGTCGCTAATTAGTAGATTTCGTCGCTAAAAGTTATTAGTGACGAAAAACTGGACTTTTAAAATTCGTCACTAAAAGTACATTTTCTTGTAGTGCAAACACATTTGTCTAACTAGTAAGCTAACAATTTAACTATCCTAAAGTAAATTATTAATACTAGTAATGTCTCATAAAAAAAAATTACTAGTAATGTAAAATAACTTTATGATATCATTCAGATCGGAGCAGGTTGGAAGAAAATTTTTAACCCAACCAAAGTCTCATGGTTGTAAAAATTTTCAAACTGTCTCTGAATTATTGACCACCACAAAGGGTCAATTGAAGTTCGTAGTAGTTTCGACACAGTGAGCTAGGCAGGTTAAAAAAAAAAACCCTAAATTAACACATACTTGCATAGTCCTCTATTTGGGCCAAAATGGCATTTGCCCATTTCGCCCAATACAAGTAGCAAAATACCCTTGTTCTGAAACTATTTAGTTATACACCCTTGTTTTAAACTCGATTTTTAGAAAATCGAGTTATAGGCAAAAAACTTAAAAAAGAAAAAAGAAAAAATTACATGGAACTCGAGTTCCATGTAACATTTGCAAGTAACTTGATTTTCATTAAATCAAGTTTTTTATTGAAACTCGATTTTATAAAAATCAAGTTTCAAAATAAAGATATTTTGCTACTTGTTTTGGGCGAAATGGGCAAATCTCCATTTTGGCCCTTCTATTTGTTGCCAAAAAAATAAAAAAATAAAAAATAAAAAAAAACACTTGCTTAATAGCATCTCTGTTGCTAAAACATCATCTTTACGTGTCCATGAAGAGCTGTCCAATTTTGTCCTTAATAGTAAGTACCTCCCATTTTGTCTTTTTCTCTTTTACCTAGTCCCAAGTAATACATAGAAAACCTGGAGGGCGTGAGTATCATCCTCAACCTCAAGCAGCTCAAACTTAAGTATTCTCCCATTCAATTTCCAAAGTCAGACTTCAATTATCCATAAATTTGTAAAAACAAAATCATTAAGGAATAAAAAATTCACGAGATTCTCATCCTCCTTAAACACAGTACTGTGACCCTTATCATATATTACAACAAGAAGATGATAAGTTCATCACATGCATTTAAGATTTTGCATTTAAAAGATTATTTAGTGAGCGAGACATATTGAGGATTCCATGAACTCGTAAGCCGTCTCGATAAACAATCTGGCCACCAGCTTTTTTAATCCTTACTAATTCCTCTGGTCTCTCCTGCTGCAATAGAAATTAATTCAAAACACAAAGTAGACGTGGATTCAACCAGAAAAAGTCGTGCAGCATGATACAATGTAAGAAAGTCCTGAGACCTAATAATCTTTTTGATCAATAATCTTTAACTGTGCAGTTTTCTTAACCAAGAAAACAGTTAGGAAATTTTTTTCCTCTGGTTACTATTAGCTCAATAATTACATGGATACATAAATCCCCAGGCACATAAGTTCCATATTACATATTCCAACCCATAATCTACAAAGACTCAAAGTGTGGGGACCCAAAAGGTCAAATGACCTCTTAGCTAGGGTGAGGGAGGACCAAATCTTGACTAAGTTTCACATTGCCGAGGTAGGGGGAGGGCCTTAGACTCTAATTGGCAAGAGACCTTTTTAAACCTTGAGGAAGGAGGACAATATCTTACCAATGAAGAGTTGTTGCTTGTCAATATCTTGCCACGTTGTGTGTAAATTAAAAAACTATTACACAACTTTGTGCGCACAAGTCATTTCCCCTTTTTTTTTTAGTTTTTTTTTTAATTAATATTCAAAACTCTTAGTTGTTATATTGGGGTCACTTTTAAAGATTTTTCCCTATAATTACTTGATGCGTGTGAGATGGAGGATTGTTGGAAGCAAGACACCTTAAATATTGCAGCTGACATGTTATATGGCTCCTTAATAAACCTAGTTACTTGAGTCAGTGCACGTCACTAGTGAACTCCTAAAAATATTTGAAGTTGAAAAACGTGAGCCACTAGGAAAATAGTTGGGTGCAAATCTGAGTACAAAATTTAAAAAGAAAAGTAGAAACTCTCACCTTTGGAAGTACAATCCTCCACTTAGTTCCATGATATGTGTTTGCTGAATACACAGAAAGTGAATACATATTATAATTGCAGGCCTGCATGTGGTGGCATGTACTTGAAGTGAGGCTCCATAACAGAACTGTGAATTCTGAGGATAAGCCATGTTTGGTTTCCTCATAACGATCATGTTGGAGGTGGTGGTGGAAGGAATGTGTGTGTTCAAGTTCTCCATGATCAGAATGATTGCAAAGAGCAGTGATGCTGGAGTCTGCGGTTGTGGTTGTGATCAGAGCTGTGTTTGTTTCTAACATTAGGGGAAGTAATTGAGATGCTGCCGGTGGAGAATGAACAAGTGTGGCACAAGTATGATAAAAAAAAAAAAAAAAGTGTGGCACAAGTGAGAGACGTGTCAAGAGGTGCAGAGGTGTTCGGCAGAGTGAAGAAAGAGAGACATAGGGAGAGAAGGGCTCGAGTGAACAAACGGGTGTTGCGAGAACACCATGCAGATGTGCAGCAGCCCCAGTTAATTGATGCATTCAAGGCCCCTTATCAGTATCCTCTCTCTTGCCCTCAAACCTTGTTCACTCACTTGTGCTTCCTGTCTCCAAGCCAGCATCTCAAGTACTATATATATCGTTGGAGGATTGGGTTCTAATTTTATAAGTAAGAGAAAAGGTTAGAGCACCTAATTCCACAGATGATTTTCGGTGGAACATGAAACTGGAACCTAGTCTCTTTTGTTGTTGTTTTAGTTTAGTTTTATTTCAAGACAAAATTTTACAATCACATTTTTTTAAGTTGAAATTAAAATATTTCATTGTAGCATTTTGTTAAGTAAAATATTTGTTGTTGGGGGGGTTTGTTGCGTTTTGTGTGTGTTGTGAAATGATATATTTTATAGTTTATTACTTTTAAAATTAGGTATACGTAATTTTTGTGATTTGAGTAAAAGATTGTAACAATGTTTGGAATCAGAGTAAAATAGAGCTGTCGAAATTGATGAATCTTGTGCTCCAATAATGATTTTCATCCTGGCTAGAACCTGGTGGTCGTTCACTCTAGGACATTGCCACCGTGATGCCATCTCTTGCTTGGACCTCACCTCTTTGGCAATACCATGTTGATCAAAGCCCCCCTCACGTCCATCCTGCATCAAACAAGTTTCTTCATGTAACTCGTTCAAAGACAAGAAGTATGACTTGGTCTACACAGAAACAGAGGCCAACAGTCATATATAATGAAAATAGTCAAATTATATGCATTATAGAAGATGCTAAAACTAAATGTCATGGCTAAATATAAACTGCGACTATTTTATTTTTGCAAACCCACAAGATAACATGTCCCCTGCAGGAGATCCAACATTGAAATCTCATTAGTTGGAAACAGAGGATTAGAAATCAAAATATTTACCGTGAAGAAACTTAAAGACGTAGAACCCAATGTGCTCTAATTAGGGAGGAACTTGAATGGGAATATCAGCAAAAGAGCCAAGTAAATTACATGCTCAGATACTATAATTTCATGTTGAATGTGCTGGTTTTGGTCCTTGATATAACCGTATTGTTTCTATACATGGAGATAGTCCACTAGGAGTCTTTCTTCCTCGGTTATCAGAAAAAGGAGTCTTTCCTCCTTGAAACAGCTTCTAACTCCCAAGTCCCAAATAGGCAATGTTAAAAAAAAAAAAAAAAAAAAAAAAAAAAAAAAAAAAAAAGAACTAATCAAGTGCAACACTGGAACAAATAACTTCACATTGTGCTTCAAGAAATGACCCAATTTATCATTGTCTTGCAACATGCTAGAGAGCATAGGTGTAAGGTCATGTAAAGCTGTCAATTCCCACATACAAATTTCAAATTCAGAATCCACACACTATCCCCACTAGAAAACTCTGTTCTGGTGGAATGTTATCATATAAATTACAGAATTTACTTAGCAGCCACTGCTATGTCTCATCATTTACTTGGGGCTGCTTATTCACACCTATAGCTATAGTGATTACAAAATATGAAATTACTCAAAAATATATATATATATATATATATATATATATATATGATTGGTTTTCTGAGGTAGGTGTTCTTTCTATTCTTCATTAAGATAACATAAATCAAAATGTATGTTTTAAATATTTCCAGAAATGTCATACTTTTTCATCTTCCCCATTCGATTCCAAAGATGGTAGAAAACAGAACAATGGACACCAGTAAATGGCCATCAATCAAAGTAAATTCACTAGCATTATAACTCAAAGATTATAGGGTTACCACCTAGTGATTAAAAATACTTTTGAGGAAGAACATAGTTGGCACATATGATCTCAATGTGAAGCACGGACTTAATTTTCCACTATAAATAAATCTATCATGTTATTCATATTTAAGCCATTCAATTAATCATTTCTGGGAATAATAAAGGTACAATTAGTTTCTCTGTTAGATAAATGAGGGAGACAATGCTAAATTTCAATTTTCTAAAGATATTTTCCTCCCTCACAAAAATTTAATGTTGCTTAATGCAGCATATGCAATTTCTACCACAGAATCAACATAAATACCATAAAAGGTAGAAAAGATTTTTGTGGAGACGGCAGAATCATTTTCCTAATTATATTTAAAACAACATCAGCTTTCAAGGAGGTTAATTAGGAACAAAGCCACTAAAGAGAAAGTTGAAACACAGTTCATAAGGTTATTAAAGAACTAGTATGAGACAACATATAAGTCCCATACCAAGCCCTTATGTTAGAATAAAAGACAATGGCAAGAGTCCATAGAATTAAGGGTCCGTTTAAATGCAACTGAAAATTGAAAATTGAAAACGCTGTAACAAAATAATTTTTAAATATGTGAATAGTGCCATGAGACCCATTTTTAATATTTTTTTTTCTGAATAAAGTGGTTATGAGTCCCATGAACAGTGTGTAAACAGTACATGAATAGTGCATGAATAATGCTAAACAATGCGTGAACAGTAAATTTTGTCCCCCTCTGAAACGCATGCTGCAGGAAAAAAAAAACATGAATCACCAGAAACGCAGACGCAAGTAGAATCATTTCTACAAAAATGCATACTAAGAGGGCTAAAGGGCATGCCCCTTAGGCACTTCACAATCTATTCGTAAGTACACAGTTTTGGTAATTTATACTATTGTCCATGTATTGCCTACACATGAAACAAGATTAAGCCAACAATGAAAACCAGAAAAGGAATAAAAAATGTGTATGGTTGGTGAAATCACCGTTTTACAAATACAAAACATCATCTGTATGCAAAAAAAGGAAAGGTAATTATAAACCAACCATGGAAATTGGTTGGGTATACTTTTGCATGACAATTGACAAGAACAATGGCAATTACGATAATCTATCACAATCATGATCATTAACAATTGTCTTTTTGATAATCGATCATTATTATTAACAATTGTCATTATGCTATAGAAACTTGAATTATATCATTCCTATTAGGTTCATGAAAACCAAATATTCCATAACAGCATTAGATTTTCAAGGTTACAATTTTCCTTATCTTCATTTTTTCATTTAGAACTTTCATCTCACACAACTACAACACTGCTCATATTATTAAATAATTTTTGATAAACTGCATAAAAAAAGCCTTAAAGGTAATAGGAACATGAGTTTCACAGGAAATTCAGCTCCACAGGTAAAATTAGAGACACAATCTACTGATAAAAATGGTTTGAACACATGAGATTAACCAGTGGTCCAAATCTTTTTTTTTTTTTTTAAATGATAACATGAGTCCTCTGCACACTATTTAAACATCAGTGGGGAAATCAAACATATAATTTGATGAAAATCAAGAAAGCAACTAAATTTGCTGTATGGTACAAATTTTTGTAAAATTTTATCAAAATAAGTGGTATGGTATCATGTAGTTTTGATGTCAAAAACTTACAGAGTAAGGTGGGGATTCTCTCTTTACACTTGACAGCATCCTGATAAGTAACAGTTTCCATGCGTGTCAAAAAGCTACCATAATAAAATCATGTTCTATTATGAAACTTCAACTATTTCTAGGATCTTCTAAGAAGAAAATAGAATTTGATAACTCTAATGGGAATTAAAAACTTCAAAATTGAGTTGTGATAGATGGATTTCTGAATAGACTCTGGGGCAACTTTACTTTATATAGAGGTGATCCGGAAAGCTGCATGTAACTGAAGGGCTTAAGTGATAACACCTGCCCTAGGCCGTTTATATAGCTGCCACTCATCGAAAATGTAACGCTAAATCTGTTTTGAAACATGGCCAAAACGTTTTCTGTAAAACGACAAAGCAGGTAAGGTGGAATCGATTCTTCACTAATATCCATTTTCCTCGTTTGTTTTATTAGTACATGTAAAGATAAAATTAAAACATAATCACGTGCAAAAATGCATATTAACAAGTATATCCTAGTCTTAGAAACCAAATGATGTCTAACCATCCGCTTGGCCATCATTGGCTAAAGAAAGATAAACCTCAATGCCTCAACCAGATAGAGAGACAGAGAGATTGCCCCTTTTTTAATAATCTTAATGGTTAAGGTAAGGAGTCATATCTTAACCAATGGCTCTGGATATGCTAAAAATAACGGATCATTAAAATGCATCAACAAAGACATGTATGATCAAGAATGGTAGTATATGAATTGGCATCTCATCAATCTCCATAAACCAGATTTCGCAACAACTCTAAGCATCTAAAGTCTATACCATTGGTGCTTTGTCTGAGTTATGACCAGGTCCAACAACCAAAGTACTTGAGGTGCTTTGAGCAATTTATATCAATATTTAGAAGAAATTTGTACATCAGTCAAAAGAGAACAACAAGAAGATGATAGTGCTGAAGAATATTAAGAAGATTAATAGTGCTGATATTAAAGAGAACAACAAGAAGATGATAGTAATGCGTTGGTATTTGGTAATGAGGTAGTTGAAGAAGAAGAAAGAAACCTATGCACATACTTCCTCGAGTAAATATTCAAGCTCACAGACTCGCAGTTTTGATCCGTTCAATGTTATATTCACTTGAGAAAAAATGCATACTCTTTTTTCTGAAAAAATTCATTGAACTCATAATTGTATTCATAATTTGTGACAAACCTAAATTCGGAACACAAAACCTGACCAAGCTATAACTTGTCCAAAGAGGATGAGGCAGGTTTCCCTGTATAATCAACTTCTGTCTATAATAAAAGACTTTATCATAACATATGAAAGAAACCCATGAATGATTACAGATCACAGATAAATGCAAGGGTATTAGTTTATTGTTCAGAATAGGGATCTGGTCCTACAAAAGCACAAGACCTAACTACAGATAAGTATTATAGTCTACAACATACATAGCTAGAACAGTAGTATCGTGCACACACACACACACACGTGTATATATATATATATATATATATAAAGAGAGAGAGAGAGAGAAATAGAGGCAAGAACTCCTCATATTTCTTCTTCTAGTTATTCAGTTTATATGGGAAAGAGAAAGCAACACTAATGAATTCCCAAAATTAATGTATGCATTTATAACCACTGACAAATCAGGATCAATGGAAACGACAGACTTCTCAAATAAACCATTAGAGATCAATTTAAGAGGCTTGATAAAATCAAAGCCTGAAAATGTATATTGGATTTCACAATGACTTAGGTGAGTGATAATACTAGGGGTCAATTAGGAAGGTACAGGATTTTGGATTTCAATATTAATTGATAAAAGAAAGAAAGAAATCAAATATGACTTAAGAAGAACTCATATTCAACTATCAACAATGTACTGATGTTGTGCTTTCACTCTTCAACCTGCTATGAGATTAGGCATCAAAGGCTCCAGAAACAATACAGAAAATGAAACCCACTCATACAAAGAATATACTTCTTATGTCATGATAGATTATTTTACAAGTTTTAAGGTATAATGCCAACATGGCCAACATATAATCTACCACCCTTCCTCCTTTTACAGGCCCTAAGCCAGCAAAAATTAAATCCTGTGCTAGTTTAAAGATGATTTTACACTTAAATTTCAAGATCCTTTACTGGTATATATTTCCTTGTCACTTTTAAGGAAAGGAAATATAACGATACGTCCCAACTGAGTCCAATTACTGCCAAGATATCTTTGAAGACTAGAAGAGGCAAAGCCTGATACCTTTTCACAATTGATACCAACTAAAAATGACTATTGCCGTAATGAGGGAACCCTCTGAGTTTAGTTGTGTGAGGATTGGGGGCATCACACGCTTCTTTTTTTAAGTCATCTGAAGAACTAAATAAGACAATGGAGGCTGTGAAAATGTCATAATTTAATGCTTGCACTAGCACTAGCACTACCCATTGAAAAGTGAAAACATGACATCACTGAATAAAAATGTGCAA
The DNA here is from genome assembly GCA_033629205.1 of Lithocarpus polystachyus. Classification (NCBI taxonomy): domain Eukaryota; kingdom Viridiplantae; phylum Streptophyta; class Magnoliopsida; order Fagales; family Fagaceae; genus Lithocarpus; species Lithocarpus polystachyus. Next base: position 53,943,741 of record CM066166.1, read on the forward strand.
TTTTTGGAAAAATGCTAGAGCTCCAGTTTGGCAATACAATAAGATTTTTTAGGAGTTAGTTTAAACAAAAGCCAAACCGTCTTGACATGAATTATGAGACAAGTAATTTCGAGTCTAACTAACTGGGATCATGCCAAAATGGGATTAATAATTGGGTTGATCCACTTAATTTGCAATCATCCCAAAGTGACCCGCTTCTTTATTTGCATCATTTAACTCATATAAATAAATTTCATTATCGGCACTTTGTTTCCGCAATAGTTCCAATATTATAAATTATTTATTTATTTTGTCATATGAGGTCGTTTTAGGTCATCATGTCATGAAAATAAAATTCACTACTACTTGAGAGGTTTGGTAAGTGGTAATGCTGTAAGTAAGAGAGTTTTTTTTTTTAATGATAAAACAATATATTTATGTTTATTCCATTTTTTGCCTGTCAATCGGAAAAGTTTGTCATTTACACTACTGTGTTTGGTTCAACAAAAATTGATTTTCAGAAAATATTTTTCTCATTTGCAAGTATTTGCAGTGACTAAAAATGTTGGTCTACTGAAAATTGTTTTTCAGCTAACCGTAAAATAAAGGCACTTATGACAGAAATTGGTTTATGTTTTTATTTTTCGCCTCACCCAAAACTTATTAGTCGAACCTCCACCCCTCATTGTAAGCCACCCAACCACCTCACTAACATCCCTTGTCTATGACCACCAACCACCATTGCCACTGCCAAAGCGAGTCACCCCCACCATCGGCCATCATACACCATTGGTCTCTACCAACTGCTAGTTTTTCATTCCATTTTCAAAAACGCAACCAAACACTTGAAAATATTTTCTTTTTTGAAAAATACTTTCACTTGAAATTATTTTATGGAAGGAAAACATTTTCTATCGAACCAAACACAGCAGTATTTTGTTTTGTTTTGTTTTTTTTTTTTTTTTCAGTACATGTTTGGATTGTAAAGATAGCCCATTTAGATGCTCTAGTTCCTTTTCATGTATAAGCCCATTTGTATTAAACAACAACCAAAGGTGATATAAGCCTGTATCCCCTACGATTATGTGAGATGACATAGTTTGGCTAGCTAATTGACTAAAGAACTCAGCTTAGGAAAGAAAGCCCATTTCTCCTCTTCCGTTTATAGTCATTCTTCATCCTCCTCCAATTGTCCAGCTCTTAGTTGGATTTAGAGGGATACTTGTCCCATTAGCACCCTCTTCTACTATTTCTTGATCATGAAGATAGACTTTTAAGGATATTTCTATTGTTCAGGCAAGTCATTTAGTATTTAATGTGGCTAAAATTAGGTAGGGAGAGCTCATTAATACGGAAGTGACTATTATATTGGGCTTTGAGTGTTCTTCTATGTGTTCCTCAAAAAAGGTAGGTGAAAGGGTGTCCTCAGCTAAGCACTTGACCGCTTCTTGGTTGATTTATTCTTCTTTGGGAAGATGAATTCCTCGGATTACCTTAGTAGTGGGCCCAAATGGTCTCTTCTTAACAACTCGGTCATCCCTTATTGGCCCATGGGCCGGGCTCATTCTGCAGTTGGGGTTTCTCAAGACTTTCTCTTCGGGTTAAGGTCCTCAAGGTAAATTAGGTTCATTCCCCCACAATGTTTATGTTTTGTTTTTGTTCTTTAAAATATTTAAGAATATCAAACATATTTCTTGGAAAAATTAGGAAAAGGTTTGGCTCCAACCACAAATAGAAAGATGATATTTAAGACAAATATCATTTTTCTATTGGTCATTGGGTCAAACTTTGTCCGTCTAATTCTTTTTGTCACATCACTAGCAAATAATGATGCCATTCAGATTAAATTCGCTAATTCAACCCAAAGTTAAAAATGTAACTTTTTTCCATCACATCCAAAGAATTTAACAAATTTAACTTTTTTTCAATCACATCTTTGAATAATTTTTTTTTTTTTTTTTTTTTTTTGGATATGCAACGTGAAAAATCTATAGTTAGATTACATATTTTCTTATTATTTCTATGCTTGCAAAACTTCAAGATAATCAATAATTTTTAGCTATCTCATTTTTAAAATGTTAAATTTTTTCTTCTTTTTTTTTCGTATTTTTACATTACAAATAAAAGTATAAAACATGAGTTTATGGATCAAATACTAAACAAAATTTTATTAATATAAAACTTGGTGGTGTGTTAAGAAAAATGAGAACTTATGATCCATGATGGAATTTTAAAAATATATTAATATCATAATACAAAATTTGGTAGGTGTGTTAAGAAAAATGAAATTTATAATCCAACGACTATTATTTTAAAATATTAATATAATAAACTATTTTTGTCTTCTCAAAAAAAAATTATTAATTAAGTGGTGTAACAAGAATGATAATTTACGCAAAATAAAGAGTTATTACATACTTTACATAATTAGTACTACTACCAAGAAAATAGTATTAATATTATTAGAGTACTACAAAAAGGGGAAGAACAAAAAAAAACTTCATATATATTATATAATCCTTGATTTGGGTTTATTAGGGCCATATATGAATTGAACTTATTGCTAATGGAATCATAAATGAATTGTGCCGTAAATAATGAGAAATTATTAGCCACACGAAGGACCATGTTGATGTGTTGATGTGGTCTTTCAACTAGCTGATATCAGCTTTAACCACACAAAATACAAACTAAAACTCTAGTTTGGATTAATCTAACCAATAAAATTTAAATTTCAAAACTATAATTTGGCTAATTTCAAAATTGACTCTCTCTCTCTCTCTCTCTCTCTCTCCCTCTTCGTTTCCTCTGTTCATCTCCCAAAACACAAACTTACATCCTCTCTCTCATAGATTGAAACCCAAGAAGTATGGCTGCGGAACATTGGAGTGAAGAACGCCGCAACCTTCATTGCTGTGAGGTTTCATTCGGCGAAACCGATCTGTCGATTGGTTTTGGTATTGAATTGGTAGTGAGGATTTTAGAGGAGAGATGGGTTTCGGGTTCTTTGCCAAATTTCTGAGTCTGAGACAGCAGCCATGCCTACTTCTATCTTGACAATGACTGCCACAGTGAGACGAAGGTAAAATGCGAAAATTTTCTTTTTTATTGTCAATATTATTTTTTTTGTTAGCTTTAAAAAAAAAAAAAAAGATTATTTTAATGTTGGCTTTGATTTGAATTTTGTTTTCTTTAGTTCTCCAGAGGCTGAAGAAGCAAACTCACAAGAAACTCTAATGTGAAGTATGAAATTGGACTTGTTCGTACAATTGCTGTTCAAATAGCTGTCTTTCTTTGAAGATTGAAAACATGAGTTCAATGTAAAATAGGTTGATGGGTATCACTGAAATAGAACCCATATGTTGTGAATTTTTAACACTGAAATGGAACCCGCATGTTGTGAATTTTCTAAAAATGTATGTTGCTATTCTTAGCCTCAATTATGGAAATGGTGGTGCTAGTGTACTAAGTTCAAGAGAGTAGGAGAGGTGTTTGCTACTTTGTCTGAGAGAGTGGGTCAAGGTGCCACTGAAGTAATTCAGGATTTGTAGTGACGGTGGCTGCACCATTTGAAGATTGACTAGTGATAGATTGTGGGGGTGCAAATTTGGTTCCATCAAGAAAGCCAAAGAGATGAAGACCTTTAATGTAAGGAACAATCTAAGCTTTCCAAAGAAGATAATTGTCTCGGGTTAATTTGATTGTAGTATTGTGGTAAAGGTTGATGAGGTTGTGAGAGGATGGATTGGTTGTAGCAGTGGTGTTGGTAGAGGTAGAAGAAGAAGAGCTGGTCATAGGGATTGACATTAGTCACAAAAAGCTCTGATACCATGTGAAGTCAAATAGCAAATTGATATTGTGCTGCCTTACCAAATACAATGAAGGCTCTTTGTATTTATAAACTAATCATTTACAGAGTTTGTGTTTTGATAGATGTACATGAAGAGTTTGAATTCAAATATACAAAAGCTAAAATGTTATCTATGAGCTGAGTTGTTGTAATCTTGGTTGTTATCCTCTAACTGTGTAATCTTAATATTTGAACTTTGAATGGCAAGGTAATCTTGTCCTTAACAGGCTGGAACAAAGTCTACAGGTTTTTGGGCTGCTCTGCACTATTTAATGAAGTAGAAATGGTGGTTTCAGATATTTAGATGTTGAATATGAAAATGCTGGATTAGTGAATGCATCGGCAAATGGGGAAAATTACCCTGTTGAGGCAGGATTAGTTTAAGATGATATTTCCTTTCATGTATTGTGAAAAACTTGTAACTATGTAACTCATGAGCTTATAACATTTTCTTATCCAAAGGAGGAGCTTGAGTAGGGAATTAGAGGAATGCTCTTTCTTTTAGTTACCCATTGTAAAGATTGTATTTCTCAATAAAACAAATCTATTGTTCGCAATAGAAAGCAAAAATTCATATCTCAAATCATCCTTGAAGTCTACAATTAGTGTCAACTTGTATATGTGATAAATTAACAAGAGAAAGATCAGATTTCATAAATAATCTAAATTTGAAAATGTTCTGTACAAAATAGGGAAGGGCATGAACAAAAACAGCAAGTTATTATAGGAGAGTGAAAACCACCATGAATACATGAAGATATAGAGATTATAACATAAAAAGATTTTCAGATAGAATGAGACAAGTTGGCAAGGGCAAAAAATTCATAGTTGGTTAAATTTATGGAATTAGAATTTCTAAGACCCTTCTTGTTACAACTTGCCGAGGCAATGTAATATTAGGAGGATAGTGGCAAGACCAGTAGTAGCGTACTAATTTGTAGCTAGAAGAAATTGATGGTGTGTAATAGCTCTAGCAAATTCTATAGTATTTCAAATACTCTAAGACCATATAATCTAATATACATCTATCTAGCAACCTAATAATCTAGCATGAATAACCACTAAATCGTAGTTTGAGCATTGGTACATCGAGGGTAATAATCCAATCGTCCACACCACAAGTACAGGGGGGAAAAAAAACTTATAAACAACATTTGAAGTAAAAATACTATTTATCAGTGTATGTGCAAGTTAGATTTGAACTTATATGTGAGAGTAGATAAGCTATCTAACTGTACATCTTGATGAGAAAGCTCATAAGTGATGAAAATGCAAGCTTTGACATCATAATTTCTAGAGAAAAAGAAAGTGTTCGCAAGAATGTAAAATAGGCAATGGATGTACGTGGAAAACTGTAAGAAAGGGATGAAAAACTACGGTATGAGCAAGAGAGAATCACTCCTGCTTTGTTCAGCTTTTGTATTGTGTGGGAAAAAAGGTATCTCTTGTATAATAAGGATGTTTTTCCTCAAAAAAGAGACCTTGTTTTCTACCTTTCTTCCTTATCGACTTTCTACTTTTTTTCTCAAAAGATCTACTTAGGTTCTTGCCCTAATAGTCAAGTTACACGTTCCTCTTATAGTCTAAGGAAAATGACTGAGTACAAAGACAAGTGTCAAGTCATTATTTCTTTATTTTGGACCTTTACTACAGCTAAGGTACTATTTGATGGCTAAAGGAGAGAGAACGCCAACATCAGAACTGTGGCATGGGGTTAGGTGACTTTGCCACTGCATGGGGAACTATTCTTGAGCAATAAGAGGGACATCAGAGGTGCTGAAGATGATACACGTCTCCCCAAGTGGTCTAACATACACTTAGCCAATAAAGGGTGTTTCTATAGTACTTGACCTTAGGAGGTCACTATCTCCCTTTTTGTGAGTACTTGAGTATTGGAAAAATATATGTTTGTATCACATACAGAACATACACAGTGAAAAATTAACGGATCTACTTCATTCGTAATTGATAACATATACTATATAAGTTTTAGAATTTAAGAACAAGAAAGCGTACCTTGTTGCAGTATGATTCAAAACCAAAGATTATAAACACTTGAGAACACTTTTAATCTTCACTCTAATTCCACTTAATGTCGAAGAAGTATGGTCTCTCAATCAGTTTCCAAGAAGAGAATAAGAAAGCGTCCAACACTCACACACAGACCATTTCATGTTCTCATTTGATCATAATGAAAACCACTCAGAAAACTATCATGTGAAAAAGTATTTATAAAATTCTGTATGTTTCTCTCCTTAAATATAATTGATTATCTAATTGGGCTAGCCTTTTAGGCCATTCCAACTGGGCTCTAGTGTGTGGCTTGGAGTGAGACCAAAAGGGAACAAATAAGACTCTAACTCCAGTGGGCCTTGGGCTTTTGACAAGTCCAAAGTTACCATTAATTATATTTAATACCACTATATGAATATAATTGCACTCTAGGCCTTATTAATAAATTATATTCCAAAACTTTATTATACATGCAACCCCTTCATTAAAATATTCGTAGTAATACAAAATTATGAATATAGACTGCCACTTTGAAGATTACTACATCTTAATCCATGAATACCCGGTTTAATCTTTTATGTTATTCATCATATATTTATGACATTCAATTCCATAAATATATACTTTAGTAACTCCTTACTAAAGTGGTTGGGCCCAACACTCTGAATAACCAAACCCATTAAACTTATCTCAAGGGAATATTTTATATCTCCGTTAAGAGATTATGAATTCTATCTTGAGAATATATGTTCCATCAACACTAAATGCGGCTACCCAACATACTGAGGTTTTGGTCGTGACTTATAGATCTCACTCCTGATATATCAAAGCAACTTACACTTTATGATCAGGTCTATTCTTCTTTCAGGATTTAGAGTTGATGTAAATAGAAGTCGTGAGATTTATTATTCATTTGACAGTCGTTAGAAGAATAATAAATCTCACAGCGGTCTAATTCAATATGTCTTAACTCTTAAAACATATCAACATACCAATGAGAAGTCTCCACTTCCATGATCAAGACCAATCATCTTAGTTGATATCTTATGGTCTTCGCAAATGAAATGCCCAATTTCATCACTGACTACGAACTAAAATTCTGAGTTTACAAAGAATTTGCGATTTATATCTTCTGTAACTAAATTATATAAATCGCATACTATGCATCTCATAGACTAAGATAATGTCTCATTAGTTCATTTAAAGATAGTCTCATATAATCAAAGAATTTAATTATTTATGACATGCCAATAAATTGGATTTTAGAGCATAAACCCCAACATTGAGTACCCATGTCAGATGCATATCTTACTTCCTTCCCAAGGTAGTCACACCCTTGGCACAGGCTAAGGATAATATCTTGCAGCCAAAGTTTCCTTTCCCTTGCTCACAGCCACTCCACGTGTAAGGTCCAGATCCAGCCACATCGGCACTCTCCCATGCCTTGGCTAGTGTACTGTACATTAGCCCCTGATTGTCAATTGCGTTTAATGGCTAAGGCATTTGACAGTCACTTTGTTTTAGGCATTAATACTTAAGAAATAATACTTTGTGACGTTTGGACATGGACACGTGGCCTGCATGGGTGCTTCTAGCCATTTTGGCATTTGTTTGTTTCTCGTGTCTTAGCAAACAGACATTACTCCTCATAAATCTCGTGTCTCTTCACTAAACTGCAGTTAGTGATTTGAAAAAAGTAAAGACCTTCTCTTTATTCTTCATTCCTTTTGTATTTTCATATCTTTTCTCAAAGAAAACCTTAGCAACAAAAATGTCCAACTTTTCTTTTGCTAGTTCTAACTCCCTAAAACACAGCTCGAGTTCCTCCAAGGATGCCTGAGGCTCCCCAAGCACCAACATTCCCCCACTACCACCAAGCCCTGTACTCCCTCCTCCCCCTTTTCTAATATTCCTTCTGCCTCCCCAAGTTTTCATTCTAGAGGAGGTTCATCCTTGGAACTGGAGTGAGGATGAAGAATAGGACGTTGAAGAACTTCAGTTAAAGGCTGAAGAGGCAGAGTATAATGCCTTCATGGTGTCTCTTCCTAGGCATAGGAGAAGGTGTAGGCCTTCTCAATTAAGCTCTGAGTCCAGCACTTCCGGCCCCTTTGACTTGAAGAAGTCAAAGTCCTCTGATGATTCTGATTCAAGGGATGATGAAGGCGAAGAGGAGGAAGAAGGGGAGGACGAAGAGGATGAAGAGGAGACGGAGTATCTAGCTCCAAATTACCCTCAAGAAGGTTCTGGGGATGACATAGGTGCCTATGCGCTTCGCTCTCCTTGATTTGCTCACCATCGATCCTACAACCTTTTTCTGTTTTTTGTTTTATATTTAGGCCATATTATTAATTTTAGGTTGTAGGATGTTTTGTCTTTTAAGAATAGTTAGTATTTTTGTTTTGTTTGTGTTTGTGTTTGTTTTTTTTTTTTTTTTTTAATATATATAGGAAAGGTGTGATAGGCCACAAGGCCAAATCATGTAAATCCTCCTTTCCATTTTTGTATACCTCAAATTAAAAACATATATAAAAATATAGTTTGCTTTCATCAGGTGTTATAAAACTATATGTTTATCTTTATGTTATGTTTTATGTTTTTTTTAGAGTTATATCACTGCACAAAGGCATGACATGTAAACATGTCAATTAAACAAAAGATGAAACATAACAAGTGAAACTGAACCTGTTGGTAAGGAGTCGTGCCTCTCCACATAGTCCGTAAAGGCGGTTTTTTCCCTATCAACTGTTTTTCTATAAGAGATTCAGTTTTTTCCCTTATTGACATGTGTTAATTTTGAAAAGACATCTCATTTTTTGAATGACCCCTTTTTAGAGGGAAAAGAGTAACTACCCAGAGTATAAAAGGAAAAGAAATATTTTCTTCCCTAATTTCTCTTATTTTTTCATTATCTTCTTCTTCTTCTACTTGAACCTTAGAATCCTTTCCAAACACAAAACCATGGGTGTCAAATGTGGTCTGAGGTCCAATTCTTTGAAATTTTTAGGACCTTTATCTTCTAAAATCAATAGGCCATTGTTAGGGGGAGAAGAAAATCTTTCCACAGAGGAGCAATGGATTATCCCTCCATTCTCTGAAGATTATCTGTTTGATAAAAATCTCAATTGGGATTCGTTTCCTTGTTCTGAAGATCCCCCCTACATAGCATATGGAGAGCCCGATTATCTCTTGATAATGGACCTAGATTTGAAGCACATCCCAAACTTGGCACTTGCAGAGGAGATTTTACTCCCACCATAAATGTTGTCTTCAAATCTCATACCTCTGTTTCTAGAGGTTGGAGGAGTTAATGTCAAAGAGTATTAGCTCATCCTCCCTTCATGGACATTCTGCAAAGGGTGCATCTTGTACACACAATACTAGTGTTTTCTGGCTTGGACATCAATAAGGATAGTGAAAGTCTTCTCTCTCTCTTGTACCGGTGGAATTCCACTACCCACACCTTCTTCATAGGGTGTTAAGAAGTCTCTCCTTCTCTTGAAGATGTCTATGAGATATTGAGACTTCCCCTGTTTGGAGATGGTGAGGTGGTTAACATTTCCTTATTTCTTGATGAAGCCAAAGCCGTGAAGTTCTTTGAAGGTGCAATAAAGAAGACCTTAAAGAAACCAATCTTGAAGGCAGCAAGAAAAGGGAAAGCCCCCAGCGAAGAAGTACCTGAAGACACCAATGTTGGTGGGGACAAAGGTTCCAAAGCCAAATTTTAGGGGTGGATCAAATACTTTTGGAGAGAGTATGCTGATAGCGTGAATGAAGAAGCCAATGCAGATTCTTCAAAGGAGGGCACTGACTTTGTTGTAGGAGAAGGTAACTTGAGCCCTTATGAACTTGAAGCTTTTATTACTTTCTCGCCATCTGTTTCAGGGATATCCTCATGAGAAAATCTTAAGTAGACATTTTCCTCTAGCTGTCAAATTAGCCAAATGATATTCCTTTCCTCTTGCTCCTTACTTTTTAGGAACTCTACATTCTCATTTAGATCACTTCACCCTTAACTTGCAATGTTCATAGGGTAGCTTTCAAGTAGAAACATTCGTACCTATTGCATTTTTACAAATATGGTTGTGGAAACACTTTAGGAACTATGCCCCTGTCCCTAAAGTTTTGAACTCTTATAAAACTAGTCTACCATCACCCCAAGGATTACCACATTCTTGGCACTGGAATAAGGTGGTGTTATCCTCAGATAGCTTCCTTAGCAAAGTATTGGATGACCCTACTGATTAGACAACCATACCCTATTCTCCTTTGGAGGATGGACTTCCTCCATCGTTCACTTTTTTAGAGAGTGTTCATGTTTCTCACAATAGGGATATTCCTTGGTCTGAAGAAGAACTTTTTTTTATTGCTTGTGCCTTTCTTTCTCATCTCCAGGCACGTTTTCAAGAAGACTATGAAACCCAAGCTTACAATCCCTATAGGTTTGCCCACTAATTTGGTTTTGACCAAAGTGTGTTGGGGAATCTTTCTACCTTAGCCCTGCCAGCTGTTGTAGCATCCTTGGGCTTTAGAAGGAAAAATCTTATTAAGATATTGGTATCGAGTTTTGAAATCCCTTTTACTTCCCTATCCAAAGCTGGACTACCTTCACCCAGGTTCAAGTCATGGTGGCCTGATATTAGGGAACGTGTTAGGAATTTTGGAGAGAGTGGGGCTCAACGGGTGGATGTCCCACCTATTTTTTAGGGTGATTTTACTTTGAAACTCCCTGCCAAAGCCAAACTTTTAGGCACCAAGAGGAAGGGGAAAATGTGAAAGCTTCTATTGCAAAGAAACCTAAGGTACACATTTTCCTTACCATCTTGATTTTGTTCTTGTAATGTTTTCTCTTAATCAATGGCGTAGGTAACTTCCTTTTTCTCTTTCTCCCTTTTGACCTTTGAAAGGTTACAGAATCTGTTCCTCAAACTTAAACCAAAACAAAAGTCATTCCTTCAGCATAAGAGGTCTCTGTGTAGGAAGTGACTTTTGATGAAGAGACAGAATCTAATGCTGAAAGGGGGGATTCAAATCGGGTGTATGCCGACAATGCTCAGGGAAAAGAGGACTTTATGGAAGATACTTCCAAGGACCAAGGAGTGAAAGCACCAAGATAGACTCTAATCCACTACTCTCATTGCTTGCTCCCGACTTAAGAGCAACATGTTCTCAACTGCTCTCAAAATATCCTGAGATGATGAGGGATACTGACAAGTGGATACTGTCTTTTAGAGGCTTTCTTCTAGGACAAATTGGGCTTATAGTGTCCCAACTGCAATCCAAAGGCAAAGAGGATTGTTTGACTCTTCCCTTTAATGAATTCCTTTCCACACTAAGTGAGGCCGAAGGCTTAAGTTTCAATGTCGGATGGCTAAAATGCCGTGTCATCGCATTGAGGGACTTAAAGAAGGTAGTACCTTTTGTTCATGCCTCATTGTCTTCACTCCACAAGTTGAGAGCTAAAGAAAACTCTTGTATCAACAGAACGAAGGAGATAGAGTCAGCCTTAAAGGTATATAGCATTTCAATCACTTAGCTCTAGGAATCCATTAGCAGGCTCCAAGCGAATTGTCATCCACGTAAGAAGCCAGTTCTACCCTTCAGACTCAACTAGAAGGTGTCACAGCAGAACGAAGTTCTTTGAGGAAAGAAATCGAAAAGTTGGAAGGCGAGCTAGGAGCTTTAAGCCACCCATACTTCTCTCTTGAACAAATTAATTCTCTTACAAACATTATTTAGTTTTTAAGTTGTAATATTTTATGGTCATAAGAGACCACATGATTGTATTATAAACTTTACTATGCTTTATTCAATTAGGATATTGAATTTTGCATGCATATCATGAATAGTAGAATATGGAGTAACTGAATAGAAAAGACTTCATTTATAATGATACAGATATTGTGAGAACATAACATCAATTTAACATTATGGAAAAAAAAAATATTTTTACAAGACTAAGCATGGTATTTCTTAAGGTGAGCTCCGCTAATGGGGCTATACCCCTTTATACCTGTCTGATATTTTAACCAATAATGTTCGGTTTGATATGCTTCTTCCACTATGTAAGGTCCTTCCCCCTTTGGGGAAAACTTGTGCTTGATAGCTCCAGCCACTATTCATACATAAGGAGCTACTTTCCAAACAAGTTCCCCCACTTGAAATTTCCTTTCTTTAACTTAGCCTTCATGCCTAGCCTTCATGTTTGCCTGGTAAGGACAATTATGACAGGCAGCATTATTGCGCTTTTTTTCAACAATTTCCAAAGCAGCTTTTCTGGGTACTCCTAAAATCTCTACTAGCTTCACTGCTAGCCTTACCAAATCTATTGGTATGATAGCCTCCATGCCATAGACTAGAGAAAAGGGTGAAGCTCCTGTAGCTTGTGATTTTGCTGTTCTATGAGCTCATAACGCTGTAGGAAGTTCTTCTCTCCATCCATTTCCATTCTCCTTAGTCATTTTTTCCAATATTTCAACAATTTTTTATTGGAGGCCTCAGCTTGGCCATTTCCATTAGGATAATAAGGTGTCGATGTCGTGTGAGAAATGGAATATCATTCTGTTAAACGACGTACATCCTTATTCAATGGTGTGCCATTGTTAGAAATAATGTTATTTGGTACCCCAAAATGACATACTATATTTTCCCTCAAGAAATTAGCCATTGAGCTACCCGTTGCTTTCTTCATAGCCACAACTTCCACCCACTTGGTAAATAGCTCAATGGCTACCAATATCCACACACATCCTTCAGAAGGGGGATTTATAGGACCTATGAAATCTAGCCCCCAGTTGTGGAAGGGATATGGAGCCACAGTTGGATGAAGACTCTGGTGGCTGGTGTGTATCTCATCCCCTCGCCTTTGACATTCTTGACATTTCTTGGCAAAGTCTTGGGCATCTCTCTGTATAATAGACCAGTAGTATCCCTAGTGTAAAGCCATTTGTCACAGCCTTCTCCCACTTGGGTGTCCTGCTGGCTCCCCTTCATGCAAATCTGAGAGAACGCCATTGGCTTCTTTAGTGGGAATACATACCATCTACCTTCCTTGGAAGCTTCTTTTGAATAATTTCCTCTTTACTACTTTGAATCTTGTCACATCTCTTCAATTTTTCTCTCTTCAATCGATCACCTGGGAATACACCTTGGAAAAGGTATCTCAAGTACGGATCCTACCAATCTTCTTCTGGTACTTCACTATTCAATACCTCTGCTTAATCTGGGGGGACAATGGAACAAGTCTTGCAACTTCTTTGCTCTTCCTTGGCATCATTGGCCATCTCTAGCCAAAAGACCCCTAGCCTATACAATCTTTTGTACAGGCCAACATCAAGGTTTACCCCACAAATGTCGTAGTGTAACCTATGCAACTGTGTCAACCCCTCTTGTCTTGAGACACAATTCATTAACAACCCATTTGCTTCTTTGTAAAACAAATCCCCATTGATCTTAAGGAAGTCCTTCATATTTGATGGTAATTCAAACCCAACATACTTTCCTTGGGTCATTGCCTTCAACAAGGGTTCTTGCCAATCTTGAGGGAGTCGCAACTCATCTTAGATCGACCCAAGTTGTTTCTCCATTCGAAATGTCATCTTTTCCTTCTTTAGCACAGATTTGGTGGCTAGGGTGGCCAGCAAATCAACCAACTTGTTCTCATTCTTGTTAATCACTTTGTATTTTATGGAGGTAAAGTGTTTCATGAGTTCCTAAACCATGGCTTTGTAAGCAGCCAGGTTAGAATTCTTTACCCCAAATACCCACAACCTGCTTAATGACTAACTTGGAATCCCCAAATACCTTCAGCTTCATTATGCCAAAATTTTTTGCAGCCTTTAATCCTACTAACAGGGCTTCAAATTGTGCTTCATTATTGGAGCAGGGGAAACGTAACTTGTAAACAAACGTATGTTCCGCCCCTGGTGACTTCAATACCACTCCTATTCGTCCCCCTTGAAATGTAGACGAGCCATCAAAGTGCATTGACCATTTGTGTTCCTCTGTCACCAAGACCTCCTGTTGGGGAAATGAGAAATCATTTGTCCTAGGAAATTTAGCCAACAAGTCAGCCACTGCTTGGCCTCTAATGGTAGTTGGTCTTATGCACTCGATATCAAGGCACGACGTCAGGATGGCCCATTATGCCATTCTCCCTGAAAATTAAGGGCAGGTCAAGAGATATTTCACAGGATTGCTCTTAGTCACTAATTGTACACGATGCCCTAAGAAGTAATGATTGAACTTTGACACAGAAAAAGCTAAAGACAAACATACCTTCTCAGCAGTTGAGTATCTTAACTTTGGTCCCTTCATAATTCTGCTAATAAAGTACACTGGCTTTTCTACCCCTTCTTGATCCTGAGCTAACGATGTTCCCAAAGATTGCTCTATGTTAACTATGTACAACAAAAGAGGTTTGCCAGGTAAAAGGGCCACCATTGTATGAGGATCCATCAAGATCATTTGAAGCTTCTTCAATGCCCTATGGCATTGATTACACCATATGAAGGCCACTCCCTTGCTCCATCAAACGCTTCAGAATTTTAGCTAAACCCAGAATGAATCTTCTTAAAAAAGAATTTTTCCCCACAAAGCTTCTCAACTCTTTCAAAGTCGTAGGGGGGCTGAATGCAACTATTGCCCTAGCCTTTGTGGGGTCCAAATCAATCCACCTATGATGAACAAGAAATCCCAAAAACTTCCTTGAGGAAACCCCAAAGGCACATTTAGAAGGGTTCATTCTTAAGTTATGCTCACTGCACCTTCCAAAGACCTGCCTCAAATGCAATAAGTACTCAAATGGGTTCTTTACTTTCACTACAAGATTATTAACATAATCTTCTACTTGTTTGTGCAGCATATAACCAAAGATCAGAGTTTTGGTCCTCAGGTAGGTAGCACTTGCATTTTTTAACCCAAAAAGCATCATCTTATAGAAGTAATTCCCAAAAGGTGTCCTGAAAGCAGTTTTCTAGGCATTTGCTGGCTCCATAAAAATCTAATTGTACCCACTGTGGCCATCCATGAAGGAAAAGCGCTCATGACCAATAGTTGCATCCACTAAAATGTCAACATTGGGCAGTGGGAACTCATCTTTAGGGTAAGCCTTATTGAGATCCTGAAATTCTACACAAATTCTTATCTAGCCACCTTTCTTCTTCACAGGAACTATATTAGCCAACCAACTTAGACATTCAATTTCTTCTATAAATCCTGCTCTTAATAGCTTATGTACTTCAGCTTTAATCTTTTCTTCCACATCTAAATGATATTTCCTTGGTGGTTGTTTTACAGGCTTAGCATTAGGATCCACTTTTAACTTGTGTGTTACCAAATTCGGACTCAAACCTAGCATTTCTTCATAACTCCAAGCAAAGACATCCTTGTATTCCCTCAACAAGGCTATTAACTTTCTTCTTTCTTTTTCAGGAAGTCCTTTGCTAACTTTAACTAAATTTTCTCCTCCTTTTCCATTGTTCTTATCAATCTCAACAAGCTTCTCTTATACATTCTTGACAACATCATTCATGTATTCAAAAGCTTCTTTCACAGGTTCTTCAGCTAAATGAATCTCTTTTGGCTGTTGAGTCAAATTCAGGGGATCAGGCTCGCCATCCTCCTCATCCCTTTCTTCTAACCTTCAAAAGTCATACACCACCTTGCCATCAGGCCTAGTGGTTCTCCTTATCTTGGAGGGCCTTTCTAGCTCCACAACTTCACCATCATCTTCTTCCTCGTTTTCCAAAGCAATAGGATTAAAGGGGAGAATTCTTTTTTCCCCTTCGGGCTCATACTCTTGATATAAGGCTGCCTCAGCAAAATGAAGCTCTGCTCTATCAAAAGGCATCCTAGTGGCCTCTATGACCACCTGTCTATTCCTCCAAACAACCTTCACACATTGGTGATATATGGAAGCCACATCTTTATACGCCTTTAGCCACGAGCAGCCTAGGATAATATGATAAGAAGTATTTCCCTCCATTACATGCATGAGAGTAGGTGCTTGAATTGGCCCAACCCTAAGATCTAGACACATGGCCTAGGGTACACTGATGCAAAGGCCCTATTCTTGTTACCTGAAGTGACTTTGGAATAATCTTTTCTCTCGGAATGTTTAAAGCATCAAATGTATGGAGAGGCAAGATATTGGTGGATACGCTAGTATCCACCAAGGCCCTTTTGATTTGGAAAGCTCCCAAAAAGGTAGTAAGATACAAAGGTCTATCGCCATTAACAACCCGGTTGGCCAAATCTCTATTTGAGAAGGTAATTGAATCCCTTGCTTCCTAGTATGCAACCTGCATTAAACTTCCTTCAGAAGCTACCACTTCTTGATTCCTTTCCATCACTTTGTTCAAAGGTTGGGCTACTTCTCTTCTAGCCAATGGCCTAAGACCTATTCCTTCAAGAAATGAATGTATCTTATCATTTTACTGAAATCTCAAGACCATTTTCTCATCCTGTAAAGGTGGAGGTGTTAAACTATTGCTAGCCATATTCTCAACTTCTTCTTCCATAGGATCTTCACGACCCATGAAGAAATTCATTGCCACCTTTGGCCTACGCATCCTTGGGTTTACTCGTTTCCTACCTTTGATAACCAAGTCACCTTTGGCTACCCTTTCATGGAAAATATTCCTCAAGGCATAGCAATCCATATTACGATGATCACACCTTCTATGGTACCCGCAGTAAAATGGACCCCGCTTTTTTTCATTTGTGGGTTCACGCTTGCACTCAGGCAACACCACCACACCATCCTTTAACCAAGCTTCTAGAATGTTGTATAATTCTTCAGTTGAAATAGTAAAAGGAGGAGAAATACTACCTTTCTCCCTCTTTCTACCCTTGGCTACCTTTTTGGACTCTTCCACCGCAGCAACTTCTACCTTCTTGCCTTCTCTCCTCCAAGGCTACCTGGGTTCATTCATAGTTTGTGAAGTCGAGTTCTTTGAAGGCATCCTTACAGACATGCTTGTCCTTTTTGAAACTTCTACAAGCCTTGTAAAGCTAGAGATCTGTAGATTCTCAAGATAGGGATGATATTCATACAACATAACAGAGATGCAAACATCTACCAACCTTTCCTCCTCCACAGGCTCATAACATAGCAAAGAGAGGTCTCTGAACCTGCAAATGTACTCCATCAGCCCTTCAAACACCCTCTGCTTTTCTTGTTGTAGATCTGACAACGTGAGCTTCTCTTCTAAAGCAAATAACTTTTTCATGAACTATGTTGCCATATCATTCCAACTCAAAACTGACCTTAGTGCAAGACCAGTGTACCAAGTAAAGGCATGGCCTTCTAACAACTTAGAATGAGCCTTAGCTCATGATCATGGGAATGAACCGTTAATGCATCTACATACCACCTGATGTGCTCCCTGGCGTTCCCTGCCATGCCATCATACTTAGAAAAGATGGGAGGAGTATAGTTGACAAGATAAGGTGAATTAGCCACCTTCTCAGGATAGGGAGGCCTAGTATCAATATAGACAATATTTTCTGCTTTCTTGGCTTCAAACAAGATGGTAGTAATATCTTCCCTAGTCAGATAGGGAAATGCCCGAGGACCTTGACCACCTTGTGGGGCTTGAGGTATGAACGTCCCATAATGCAGAGACTGAAATTCTACCTACATGGCAGCCTGAGAATGCTGGAGGTCCTCAATAGCTGTCACGATATTTCTATTTTCAAGCTAACTAGCTTCATTGGAAAACTCTATGCCTTCGATGTGCATGGATATATGATCTGCACTTGGCCCCACTTGCTGGTTTTCACCTGAACTAGCTGGTATGCTCGTGCCTTTCTTCCTTAAAGGCATCAAGAGGATGAAAGTAGATGGAAGTATGCAAATCAACTGTAAACTAACTCAAAAAGGAATAACCAGAGAAATCCCTAGCAGATTCGCCAAAAATGTACGTGCAAGTTAGACTTGAACTTATATGGGAGAGTAGATAAACTATCTAACAGTACATCTCGATGAGAAAGCTCATAAGTGACAAAAATGCAAGCTTTGACATCATAATGTCTAGAAAAAACGAAAGTTTTTGCAAGAATGTAAAGTAGACAATGAATGTACATGGAAAACCCTAAGAAATGGATGAAAAACCATGGTTTAAGCAAGAGAGAATCACTCTTGCTCTGTTCAGCTTTTGTAATACGTGGGAAAAAGGGTATCTCTTGTATAATAAGGATATTCTTCCTCAAAAAAGAGACCTTGTTTTCTACCTGACTTCCTTATCAACTTTCTACTCTTTTCTCAAAAGATCTACTTAGGTTCTTGCCCTAATAGTCTAGTTGTATGTTCCTCTTATAGTCTAAGGAATATGGCTGAGCACAAAGACAGGTGTCAAGTCATCATTTCCTAATTTTGGACCAAACTATAGCTAAGGTACTATTTGGTAGCTAAAGGAGAGAGAACGCCAACATCAGAACTGTGGCATGGAGTTAGGTGACTTTGCCACTGCATGGGGAACAATTCTTAAGCAATGAGAGGAATACCAAAGGTGCTGAAGATGATCACGTGTCCCTAAAGTGGTCCAACATACACTCAGCCAATAAGGGGTGTTTCAATAGTACTTGACTTTAGGAGGTCACTATCTCCCTTTTTGTGAGTGCTTGAGTACCTATGTCAAATACATAATATACTTCCTTCCCAAGGCAGTCACACTATCTCCCTTGCTCACAGCCACTCCACATGTAAGGTCCAAATCCAACCACATCAACACTCTCCCATGCTTTGGTTAGTGTACTGTACAATTAGTATTGGTTATATACAATTGAATAACAACTCAACAACATTGAAGTATTCAATTTCTCCATTACAAAAGGAATGTGAGTTAACATTTCTTATAATAGGCCTATCTTCATTGCCTTACAAATACAAAAACATCCATTGTAACTTTTAGGCCTATTTTCAATGTCTTCAACATACAAAAAAAATTCTCGGTAACTTCACTCATCCGATCATTAATCCAAACTTGATAAATCTTCCAAATTGAATACTCGTCATAAATCTTCCAAGTCAAACTCACCCCAGTCTAGGATTGAGTTGTCTGAAACCATTTGAAAAGGAATTCTACACAACTAGAGATGGACATTTTCAATTATTATTGACAAAGTGATAATTTCTTTTTCTTTTCTTTTCTTTTTTTGTTAGTGGTCCTATTTTGTAGGAAAAAAACTATTTTTTTATTATATATATAATTTTTATTTTGAAAATCTAATTTATAAGTGAATAAATTAATTTGAAAATTAATTAGAGAGTGGTCCTATTTTTTAGGCAATATTTTAGTAGAAGTTAGAGTTGCATTTTTACTGGATTGTCCTTTAGTTTTGTCTCTACTTAAACATAGGGGTGTAGGGAAATTTTTGAACTAAAAAAATGAGAAATCCAAATAGGAGAAACCCCTTAAATAATCTACTAGCCTCGTCACACGCGCTTCGCGTGTGCGATGAGTCTTTTTTTTTTTTTTTTTTTTGTTAGTGGTCCTATTTTGTAGAAAAAAATTGTGTTTTTTATTTTATTTTATATATATAATTTTTATATTGAAAATTTAATTTATAAATGAATAAATGAATTTGAAAATTAATAGAAGAGTGGTCCTATTTTTTAGGCAATGTTTTAGTAGGAGTTAGAGTTGCGTTTTTACCTGATTGTCTTTTAGTTTTATCTCTACTTAAACATAGAGGTGTAGGGGTATTTTTGAACTAAAAATTAAGGAATCCAAACAAAAAAAGCCCCTTAAATAATAGTATAAATACTCTATACTATTATTTAAGGGGCTTCCCCTGTTTGGATTCCTCATTTTTAATAGTATTTTTCTACAAAATAGGACTACTAACAAAAAAAAAAAAAAAGACTCATCGCACGCGCGAAGCGCGTGTGACGAGGCTAGTATTATTTAAAAGATTTTTTCTGTTTGGATTCCTCTTTTTTTTTAGTTCAAAAATACCCTTACACTTCTATATTTAAGTAGAAACAAAAATTAAAGGATAATTTAGTAAAAATGCAACTCTAACTCTCACTAAAACATTGCTTAAAAAATAGGGACACTCTCCTATTTTTTTTTTTTTTTTGAAAATTTTATTATTATTTCTCTTATTGCTTGAAAAATAAGATCACTCTGTTAATTTTCAAATTATTTAATCCAACTATAAATTAGATAATAAGCATAAGCATAACAACAAGATTTGAGTCGTGGCATCAATCAACCTTACGTGTCAAGTCCATAGACAGCCACCATCCACTCCATGAATACCTTATAAACATGCAGTTCCTGAAAGCGGTGAAACTCAAACAGAGAAGAAGAACACAACACACAAACACACATTTGATACACACACGCACAGAGAAGGTAACCACTAACCATGGAAGCTATTTCCTTGACAACAAACGCTATCTTCAACCTCTCAAAGGCTTTCCCTGGCTTCCCTTCACTCTCTCCAAGATCTTCCCGCAAGGTCTCAAGGGTCTGCTTCTCCTACGCCTCAAGCTATTCCGAGGTATAAAACTAAAACGCACACGTCGACAGTAATTCTTTTATCCCAACATAAAGAAAACTTTTCTGATGAATTCATTGCTTTGTCTTTTTTGGAATTTCAGGGCCGAAATAACCGTGAAGGATCGAGAGACTCGAAGCACAGGCACAGGGAGGTGCCGGTGACCGAACCAGGGGACGAAGATGTCACCTATGAAGCAAAAGAGGCCGTGGAGAGGACCAAAGAGCGTGCACAGGAAATGAAAGAGAAAGCAAAGGAGAAGACCAAGGAAGGAACATACAAAGCTGCAGAGACAGCAGAGAGTGCAAAAGAGAGAGAGAAAGATTACGCCCAAGAAACAAAGGAGAAATCCAAAGAAGGAACATACAAAGCGGCAGAGACAGCACAGAGCGCTAAAGAGAAAGCAAAAGAGTATGCCTACGATGCCAAGGAGAAAACCAAAGACATGGTCGGATCAGTGGCCGACACAGCGGAACATGTGAAAGAAAGGGCCGAAGAGAATGTTCATGGTGCGAAGGAGAAGAGTGAGGATGCAGCGGGGTCAGTGGCTGATAAAGCTGAAGAGGGGACGGATAAGGCGATGGAGACAATGCAGAATATTGGGGAGAAAGCGAAGCAGAAGGTGAAGGGAGCTTGGGACGCGGCGAAAGAGACTACGCAGAAGATCAAGGAGACTGTGGTTGGGAAGGAGGATGATGATGATGAAGATGGTGGCGGGGGAAGAAAGACAATAGATGAGGATGTTGTGGAGTTGAGACGTGCTGGAAATCCTAATAAAAAATAGGTATTAATAATTAATTAATTATGGTGTTTTTCTTTTGTTATTATGTATAAGAAATACCAATAATTCAGAGATGTTTTGTTTTTATTAAGAGTTAATTAATCTCTTGTTTTATGTTGATAGATCTTGCTCAAGTTTTTTTTTTCTTGCTCTGTAATAGATAATATATAGTGCACACACATTATCATACACAATATTGCACATAAAGTACACATACTTATTTGTACCTTCAAAAAATTATAACTTCAAGACACGGTGTAATAATGTGTGAAATAAATATCATCCTTATATCATATCTATTTTGATGTGAAAATTTGAAAAGTAAAAATGCATAAATTTTCCAACTTAATGAGAGTTTTAGGGCATAAGGCTTCTAATAAGTTGAGGGTAGTATAGTAATTTAATTACAGGGAGTGGTACGAAAATCTCAGCGCAAAACCCACTTCAAAAAAATAAAAATAAAAATAAATTGTGGGTTTCAGTTAGCTCAACTGGTAATGTCTTTGATTGTTGTATAAGAGATCTGAGATTCAATCCCCGCCTACACCAAAAACCGATTGGTGTTTTGGTCTGATGATAAAAAATTATTATCAGGAGTGGACGCCATAGGTTGAAATACTCTTAAAAAAATTAAAAAAAAATAGTTAGAAAATGCATTAAATTCCTGTTTAATTGAAATTTATCCCAATTTCAATTATCCCATAAGCCTTAGGGGTACTGTCAAAAGGGAGGGTACTAACTCTTTGACAGGTGATGCGATGCTGAGGATTTGTGCTTGTTTGTCGCGTGTTTTGCATTTGATTAGTCTTTTCCCCAAACTTGGATTTAGTTTAGGGATCTTAGAGCATCTCCAATGGCTTAGGTAAAAGTAAAATAATCTTTATAATAGAGAATGAGGCCAAAAAAATGGTCTTCAATGAATTCTCTAAAGCATGATTTTTTTTTTTTTTGGGCTCATGAACTAGCTCATCAAGTCTGATGGGCTACTGTACATTAGCAAAATAATAAAACTAGATAAAAAATTAGTAAAGAAAGGAGTAGGGATGGGGTATTAGGATATGTGTGTTAAAAAATGAATAAAAAATGAATGAAGAAATAATATTTAAATAAGATAGAGAAAATGATAGAGAATCTGTTAGAAGATATATTTTATAAATTAGATAGATAAAAGGTAAAAGTCACTGTTCACTTACCAAACAGTACAAAAATTTGAAGAAACTGCTAGAGATGCTCTTAGTACTAGAAAATCTGCAACTTTTTTCTTCATGAGACTGCTAGAGATGCTCTTAGTACCTGAAAATCTGCAACTTTTTTCTTCATGAGTAATGAAAGCTAGTGTGTAGTGTATCTTAGCCTCCCTTTTGGAATTCATAAAGGAATTAAATGAAATGGAATTAAATGATCATAAAGATATGAAAAAGAATATAATGAAATAAAAGGTATTTAAGAGAAAGGAATGGGAAAGAAATGAATGAAATAAAATTAAGTGAGTTTGTTTGGATGCTTTCAAATAAAAGAATGAATAGGAATCGAAGATAAAGTAATTTTGTTTGGAAGTATCATAAAGGGAAAGAATGATATCATTTAATAATAATATTACTATTAGACCCTCATTTTAAAATAAATGATTAAATATATAAGGGTATTTTAGGAGTTTTAGTGAAAAAATTCATTAAATCTAATTCTATTCCCTCTAATTCCTCTTAATTTTTCTCTAAAAAAATAAAATAATTCCTCTCAATTTTAGGGGGAAGAAAATTTTAGGTTTTGAGGCAATAAAGAGAAATGAGAGTTCCTATTTTTACTCAAAAAAAAAAAAAAAAAAAAAAGAGTTTCTTCCTATTTATTTCATTCTCTCTATTTAAATTCCCAAATAAAGGAATGGATTTTCATTTTCTTCGTTATAACTTCCAAACAAAGGAAGTGAATGCATTCATAAGTATGACATGATAATTGAGAAACGTACAACAAAAGGGAAAACACTATGGTCAAATTCTTGGAATAAAGATAATTATGATCTATGCAATTAAGAAGAAATACTCACTTTTTAGTGCACTCGGAAACTCACATAAAGATATTTAATTATTTGTTGAATGCGTTTGAAAATTTATGTGGAGCATTTGAGGATTTGTATAATCAATATTTAATACCAATTAAATTCTTTATTGGCAGGGAAAAAAATATGTCACTTTCGCTTCTAATAATAACTATTTATCATCAAATCAAGATACCAATCGATTTTTGGTGTAAGTAGAAATTAAACGGTGTAAGTGAGGATTGAATGGACTGTATCAAGTGGACTAGTGATTGGGTTTTGAATATCGCAGTTAGTATGAGTTCTATGGTTTCTTTAGCCTCCTAAGTTCAATAGAGAGATACTTGATGAGCCCAAAATCAGTGTGAGATGACCCCTATGCTCTCCACATCTCCAAATTATCCCTTTATTGGGTCATTCACACCGCAAGAAGAGGAACGAGTTTTGTTTGACCGTTAGCCTGGCCAAACCTATTGTGTGGGCCTTATGGGCCTGACCAAGCCATTTTTTCTAGCTTGGCCTCACCAACTTTGAAGGCCGAAATGGTACGTTTCGGGCTGGACATTGTGGGCGTAGTTTTAAACCAGATTTTCCCAACTGAATGGGCTTCCTCTATGGGTTTGTGCGCTTTAAGTTTATTTGATTTGTTATTCCAAAAACACCCTTAATAGAGAATGGAAAAATCTTGGCATAAGGATGAAGTAAAAAGTCCTGGCTGTTGAAGTCGTTTCAATTGGAAGTCTAGATTGTATTGAAAAATTCAGTAATAAGTGGTGGAAAACGTTGCAACAAAAATTGTATTCCAGTAGTAATAGCATCTTTGGCATTCCTTGGAAGTGGGTTTGTTATGAAATGCTGGTTTACTACTCTAGTCTCACTATAGTAATCCGGTATAACTATGGGGTTTGAACCCTGCAGAGACTAGTTCACATGCTACTACAATTTTTAGCTTTTAGTACTTAAAAAAGCCATTTTATCTATTTTAACTTATCATTTCAAAACTCACTCAATATCAATGTTTCTATTTTTCAAATCACAGTTAAATACTATTTATTAATTTATTATTTTTTCTCTCTCTTCTCCCTCTCTTTAACCCACATCCATTCATGGCACCACCACCACAAGCGTTAAACTTCTTCAAGCACTAGCATTACCTGATCAATACCACACGATCTTCCCCACTCCTATGCGAAGAAGAACCAAAAAACCAGCAGAAACCAAAAAAACAACAAAACGGAAACCCACAACAGATTACAAAACACAAGCTTTCCCATTGCCAGCCACCACTACAATCTGATCTCAACCCACAGCCCTATCTCAACCCAAACTCACGGTATAATTGAACCCACCCCAATGACCCACCACCACCACGTCACCGCCAAAATACCAAGCAATCCAAAACCCACGAACCTAGAAATCCTGTCATTGCCAATCCCAAGAAACCCACGAACCCAATTATCCTGTTGTCATCGATCTTAACTTAATTTTTTGAGAGAGTTTGAGTCAGAGAAAGAAGAAAGGAGAGAGGAGAGATCGGGGTCAGCATGAGGGTGAAGCACAGGCTGTTGAATTGTGTGGCCAAATAGCCCACAATATGGATGTCGAACTCTGTGGTTAAATAACTCAGTGTGCTTGTAATTCAAAAGAAATTACCTTACACAATATTATATATGAGATGATTATTATTAATAAAATGACGAAAATCATATTTTCGTCCTTATATTTTTACGCGATTTTCATTTTGATATCTATATTTTATTTTCATTGGTTTTAGTCCCTAAAATCAAAAACCGTTCCATTTTAGTTCTTTTCGTCAGTGCCCTAACGGCAAAGTCATAAGTGGCAGATGAAACACCTTACTAGCTAACATGGCACTGATGTGACAATTAAAATATTATTAAAAAATATTATTTGACATTTTTATATGCTACGTTAGCATTTTTATTTTTTTTTTTAAAGCCATGTTAGAAAATTTAAACCAAAAAAGAAAATAAATTAAAAAACAAAACTTAAATCTAATTAAAAAACGGTTTAAAAAAATCTAATTAAAAAAACTTTTAATTTCTTAATTTTAATTTAAACTAAAAATGCAAATTTGATTTAAACTGAAAATTTAATTTCTCAATTCTCATATTTTTGTGCATTTTATTTTTTCTTAACCAAACACAAAAATAAGCTGGTGCTTCCAAATCTTTGATCAAATCAAATTCTCTTCTCCTCTCTCTTTCTCTCTCTGAGCTATTCCACAGCTACCATAAGCCACCACCAGCTGTGGTTTTTCTCCGAACCTCTATCCTCGCATTCTCACTCTCTCTAATTCATCGTGCCAAATCGATTTCTCCAACTCTCTCTCGGCGTCCTTCTTTGCTCCACCACTTCGATCACTAGAGGTCCGATCCTGTTACCTTGGGATCAGCGTCACCACGCACAGAGCTCTGTCGTCGGATCGAGGCATGTAGGTCATAGATCAGTTAGTGTTGGTCACGATCTCTCTGACTTGGGTTTGCTTTTCCATATGGGTGTTGGTTTGTCTTAAATTTCTGGGTTTTTTTTTTTTATGTGGTTTAATGATTTTTCTGGGTTTATGGGTTTGATTTGTTGGAGGTTTCGGTGGAGGATGGTGTTTGGATGGAAAATGGGAACATTGCTGGTGGTGGCCGTGGCATGCATCAAGAAGAGAATCCATTGCCCATGAGTGGGTAGGGTTTGTTTGAAAGTTGCATAAGTCGGTATCTGGGTTTGTTTGAGACTTGTGTGACTAAGTTTGTTCAGATTTGGGTATCCTTGCTCTTGTCCTGAGTTTGTTTGTGTTTTTGTTTTTTTAGAAAGAACGTGGAGTTGTTTGTTTTTATGGGTTTTTTTGTGTGTTTGTTTCCAAAGAAAAATTCTACGTTTATGGGTTTAATAGAGATTGAATTCGTTACTGGGTTTATGGGTTTATTTCTTCGATTTATTTATGGTTTGGTTTGGTTTCTTGGATTTATTTCTTGTTTTTCTGGATTTGATGGAGTAGATTTAATTGCTGGATTTGGATTTGGGGTTTGTTGGAAATTGATTTATTTCATGGATTTAGGAAGAACACGAAGAACAACTTTAGTTCTTACAAAAAAATAATGAAAGAAAAAAAAAACAAAAATTTAAGTTTTGTTTTTAATTTATTTTCTTTTTTGGTTTAAATTTTCTGACATGGCATTTCAAAAAAAAAAAAAAACGTTGATGTGGCATATAAAAATGCCAAATAAAATTTTTTAATAATATTTTAATCACCACACCAGCGCCACGTCAACTAATAGGGTGTTTCTTCTGCCACCTAGGACTTTGCTATTAGGGCACTGACGGAAATTATTAAAATGGAACGGTTTTTGATTTTAGGGACAAAAAGCTGCGAAAATAAAAGATAGAGACCAAAGTGGGAATCGCATGAAAATGTAGGAACAAAAATGTAGTTTTCGCCTAATAAAATTGTTTGAATAATGGAATTGCATGTTTTGGCCATGATTGGCTATGTGGGGTTTGACATGGTTAAATATGCAGTTGAGCTCAGGGATAATGAGTTGTGAATGGGGGCAGTGAGGTGGATAAGAAATCTGATTTTAACGTTTAAATAAACGTTAGAAACTTTAACGTTCATGTCTTAATTTGTAAGAACTGAAATAAACGTTGGCAACTTTTGTGGGTCTTTAAATATCCCTCTTGAGATCTCTAGATAAGATGACCACACAAAAATCCTGCAAAGTGAAAAAACCCACTACAACTCAAACAATATTTCACTCTTATCTCTCCGTTTGAATATACGTTTCAAATATTTACTCTCTTAGTGTCTTAGTATGTTTCAGATATTTACTCTCTTAAAGCATTCGCATTAGTTCTATCTATTTTACACTAAAAACCTACTTTTTCTATTTTGCATACCTACTTCTCAAAATCCTTCACATCAGTCCATTTATTCTACACTCTATTTTATTTAAATAATCAATTTGCTCAATTTTTTTATTATTTTTCTCAACTACCCTTTACATATGTGCACTCTCTCTCTCTCTCTCTCTCTCTCTCTCTACCCATTTATGAACACAGATCTCTTCTCCCTCTCGGTCCTCTCCACACCCTCTCGGTCAAATCTCCATAGACACCTTCACCGCCATCTCAAACCCCTCACTTTTTCTCGCTCCTTCTTTTCCACGCTCATTGAGAATAAACATCAAACACCTTCATTGCAAAACTAGTAAGACCCATACTCACTCTTCAAACAAGACCCAATCTCCACTCCCTTTTGGTCAGATCTCCTCTACCTATGTTCGACCCTTAAGCTGCCTCAAGCATCATCTCTGCCATAAGCCACCTTAAAACCCATTCCCGTTGACCCATAAGCACCGATCGTTCCAGTCAAACCATCGATCGTTCCACAAGCACCGATCATTCTAGTCAAGCATCGATCCGTCTCTCTGTTCGTTTGTCCGTGTGGGTTTGTTTTTGTATGGGTGTGTTTGTGTATATGTGTTGATTTGTTTGCGTGGATGTGTTTGTGTGTGGGTGTTTTTGTGTGTATATGAGGAAATAGAAGATGAAGAGAGGAGAAGTCACTGAGTTCGTTGTACACGAAGAAGAGAGAGAAAAAAATGTGTGAACATGAAATTAATAAAATAATAATATACACATCTACAGTAACCGCGCATATATGTACAGTTACTGTAACAAATGTGTAAATATACATAGTTTTAGAAAGACTAATATGGAAGATTTTTGGGGCAAAATGTGTAAAATTAGTTAGTCTTTGCATTTTGCAAAGTTTTACATCCACTGATGTGGATGCTCTTAGTGTTTTAGTTGAGTAAGAGTTCAATTTCAATTTGAGTTGTATTTCAATTTTGCTTCATTGGTATCAGAGCTTTGAAGCAAGTCTACTTTCCTAGTAAGCCTACTTTCCTACTTCAATTTTTTTTTTTTTTTTTTTTTTTTTGATTGGGTGGACTCTTGCTACGTGGTGGAAGGCAAATCAAAGGATTTCTTCATTTTAAAGTGAAAGATTGGCTGAGCTAAAAAGGGAGTGCTGGAGCAAACATCAGTACAGATTTGGTACACACAAATTTATTTTTTGGGTTTCTCCATCATGGTCAGCTTTCTAAACTAAAATCTTTTTAATTCTTATTGATTGATCATGACTAGTAAAGCTATAAGTCAAGAATTAAGCAAAACTGAAAAATTAAATGGGGCTAATCATCCTGTTTGGAAACGACGTATCCGTCACATACTCTTTCAAGACAAGGTTGAGTATGTTATTGATATCAGCATTTCAACTCCACCACCTGAAAATTCTAATGCTTCTACAAAAAGAATGTATGAAAAACATGTCGAAGATGATAAAACTGCTAGAAATATTTTGCTTACATTCATGGAACCTGACATTGAAATTCTTTTTGAAGAATATACACATGCTAAAACCACGTT
The DNA here is from genome assembly GCA_033629205.1 of Lithocarpus polystachyus. Taxonomy (NCBI): domain Eukaryota; kingdom Viridiplantae; phylum Streptophyta; class Magnoliopsida; order Fagales; family Fagaceae; genus Lithocarpus; species Lithocarpus polystachyus. Next base: position 53,972,349 of record CM066166.1, read on the forward strand.
TGATGCTATTACTGAAGCATATCGTGCACCTTCTGAAACATACATTCAACTTTTAATTGAGAGATTTAATGGAACCATGATGAATGAAAGTGATAATGTCATTGAACATGTCAATAAAATGTCAATAATTGCAAAAGAGTTAGTTATCTTAGGAAATCCAATTCCTGATAAGATGCAAGTGTCTACTATTTTGCATAGTTTGCCTAACTCATGGGATTTTGTAGTGGTAGTTCTAAACTATTCTGCAACCCCTCTGAACATGAAAAACTTATCAACTCTTTTGGGGATAGAAGCAGAAAGAAGAAATAAAAAGAATACATCTAAATCTCTCTTGAAAATTGCTTCCACTAGTCAACCCCCAAAGAATGAAACTCCTAAAAATGAAAAGAAAACATTTTCTGAAACTTTCAAAGGCAAAGGAAAGAATTTCAAGAACAATGATAAGAATAAAAGGGGTAAGAGAAAGTGTTTTAAGTGTGGAAAAATTGGCCATTATCAAGCTGATTGTCGTGAAAATAAAAATAATAACAAAATAAATTATGGAGGTTCCAAGGATATAATTTGTGTGGTATCTAAATCTCTGTTAACTAATGTTGACACTAGAGCATGATGGGTAGACTCTACATCCTCACGCCATGTGGCAGAGACGAGAGATTTCTTTGTTGAAATGAAAGAGGTTAAAGCCAGTGATTGTCGTGTATACATGGGCAATAACACATATTGTGATGTGTAAGGCATTGGAATTGTGAAAATCATGATACCTGGAGAAAGAAACCTCTATCCGTCAGATGTATTTTTTGCACCCACCATGAGACATAATCTCATTTCTATCCCTCGCTTGGATGAAAAAGGTTTTGAAATTCGTTTTCGTTCTAGAAAAGTGTCAATTGGAAAACATGGTAGAATCTTAATGTGGGGTATTAAGAAGGATGGTTTGTATCATCTTAATGACATTTCCTTTGCTAATAATAATGCAATAGTTGGTTCTTTTGCTTACCTTGATACCTATTAATCATTCTTATGCTTATGATGATGCTTGTTTATGTATGAATGATCCTTATAAATGGCATATGAGATTAGGACACATTAATAAAAATAAAATGAAAAGGATGATTAATATGGGATTAATTCCAAACATTAACATTATTTTTCCTACTTGTGAACCTTGCATATCTAGTAAAATGGCTAGACTTCCTTTTCTTAAGGGACGAAGATCCAATGAATTATTAGCTATTGTACATTCTGATATATGTGGTCCATTAAATATTAAAACTCATAAGGGTATGTTATATTTTGTTACATTCGTTGATGATTTTTCTCGATATGGACACATATACTTGATGCATAAAAAATCAGAAGTTTTTGAAAAATTTCAAGAGTACAAAAAGGAAGTTAAAAATCAATTAGGAAGAAAAATTAAGATACTAAAATCAGATCGTGGGGAAGAGTATATGTCAGATCCATTTAGTGATTTTTTGAAAAAAAAAATGGAATAATACATCAACTTACTATGAGCTATACACCACAACAAAATGGTGTTGTTGAAAGACGTAATAGAACCTTGTTGGACATGGCAAGGTATATGTTAAGCCATTCTTCATTAGGTTCTATTTTTTGGGGAGAAGCTATTGTAATTGCTGTGTTCTTGCTTAATCTAGTTCCTACAAAAATTCATAATAGAACACCACAAGAATTATGGTCTGGAAGAAAACCCAATCTACAAAATTTAAAGGTTTGGGGTTCTTCAGCTCATATATTAATCCCATCACATTTAAGAAGTTAGGTAGTAAAACTATCGAAGGTACATTTATTGGATATCCTGAAAATTCTAAGGGGTATAGATTTGTTGTTCACCATAGTGATAGAACTATTAGTGTAACTGAAAGTAGAGATGCAAGATTCTTAGAAGAAGAAATAGATACAAGAGATCCCAATATATTAGTAGAATTATTTGAAATTTCTAAGGAGAAGGAAGTGGTTAATAATGAATATGTTATTGTTCCTAATAGTGAAAATCCTCATGATACACTTAGTAGGATTCAAAGAGAAAGAAACCCCCCTACTAAATTAAAAAATTATTTCTTTATAAGTGAAGGGGATGTCAAAGACCATTTAACAATTGAAGAAGTTTTATTTGCCCCAGATTCATTGAAATGGAAAGAAGCTATTAAGGAAGAATTAGATTCAATAATTAAAAACGATGTGTGGGAATTAGTGGAATTGCCTAAAAATAGGAAAGCAATTGGTAGTAAATGGATATTAAAGAGAAAGTTTGAGTGTGATGGAAGTATTGAAAAATATAAAGCTAGATTAGTGGCGAAAGGATTCACACAAAAACCTAGTATAGACTATGAGGAAACATATTCTCTTGTTGCTAAATTCACTTCCATTAGAATGTTAATGTCCATCGTTGCTGCCTTAGATTTAGAATTATATCAAACGGATGTTAAAACTGCATTTCTAAATGGAGTCCTAAAGGAAGAAATTTTTTGCAACAACCTGATGGTTATAAAGTTAATGATTATGATTGTAGGGAGCAAAGGCCCAAGAATACATATTGGGCCTTGGGCCTTGTATGAGGATATTCATTGGTCCGATGACAGATAAACAATAATGAAGATGTAAGATCCAGGGCTCCACAGGCAGTTTGTAACTGGGAAGGATTAGGAATGTGTGCCGAGGAGGACTATCGCCTCGGCTAAGCAAAGTAAAGACCAGATGGTGCACTCAGTTATCCAAAGTGACCTCCCAAGAGGTTCTATTGATAAGGATATGATTCAAGGAAGTGTAGAGCAAAGGAGAAACTATGAAATATCTAAAAGAGAAAGCTACTATCACCGCATTGAATGCTCTATAGCTAACTTTCTAGTTGCATTAATGAGGAAGTGATACCTGAACAGTAATTTTTAGCCTTACAGCTACTACCAAAGACTTTAGGAAGGGGCTAATCGGACAGAGATCAAGATCAACAATCTACTCTACACGTGGAGGGTGGAGACAAAAGAAGAAGAGAGTATAAAATGGAGAGAGGTTTTTGAGAATAGGGGGAGAGAGAGAAAGAGAAAAACATTAACATTGTAGCAATCAATAGTTGAACTTGTAATCACACTTGAAAGAAATATATAAGAACTGATCTTCTCGGACTTTACCAAGGACGATTTTCTTTGGATTAAACCAGTCTATATTCATTTGCTTTCATCTGGATATACTTTGATTGTTGTCTAATTCACTAAATCCTAGTTTTCCAACCCACCCTCTACAAATTCATTGTATTGGGCTTTTGGGCCTAAGTCCATTCATCCTTTAGGCTAGGGACTCAAATTGTATCCTTACAATGATCATTGTGTATATCATTGGAATAGTGGGAGTGATTTAATAATTTTATCTTTGTATGTTGATGATATTTTGATTGCTCGTAATCATGTTGAATCTATATGCAAAGTTAAAGATTTTCTAAAATCCCAATTTGAAATGAAAGATTTGGGTGAAGCTTCCTATGTGTTAGGAACTCAAATTATTAGAGATAGAAAATCAAGAATACTTCAATTATCTCAAGAACAACATATTGATAAATTTTTTAAAAGATTTTATATGGATAGTTCAAATCCAACTGATACTCTTATCCATAAACAAACCAAATTGTCTAAGAAAAGGTGTCCTATAAATGATATAGATAAAAGAAAATGAAGCATAGACCTTATGCTCAAGTTTTTGGTAGCATAATCTATACTATGCTATGTACTTGACTTGACCTAAGCTTTGCTGTAAGCCTTGCGAGTAGATTTCAAAGTAATCCAGGTGAGGCCCACTGGGTAGCTGTTAAAAGAATTATAAGATACATTAAAGGTACAAAAAGTCATAAAATGACTTATAGTGGGAAACATTTGAAAGTTATTGGATATTCAGATTCTGATTTCTTTGATGACACAGATGATGGGAAATGTACATCAGGTTACATATTCCTCCTTGGGGGAGGACCTATTTCCTGGTATAGTAAAAAACAAAGTTGCGTAGCTAAAAGCACCTTGGAAGCAGAACATATAGCATGTAGTAGTGCTATATCAGAAGCTGTTTGGATTAAAGGCTTTCTTAAAAGTTTAAATATAAAAGAAATACCAGATTAGTCTATAAAAGTTATATGTGATAACCAAGCTGCAATATGCACCATAAAAAGTGGTGAGCTTGGTACAAGAGGTAAACATATTGAACGTCATTATTATTATATTTTTGATGTGGTACTGAAAAATGAAATTCTTGTAGAATATGCATCATTAAAGGTGATGGTGGCGGATTCATTGACAAAGGTAGCTGCTGCAGAAAGTTTCAAGGGACATGTCCGTACTATGGGAGTTAATGAATAATTATTGTACATCTCAAATTATTTGGCTAAGTGGGAGATGTTGGATTGTGTGGCCAAATAGCCCACAATATGGATGTTGAACTGTGTGGTTAAATAACCCACAATGTGTATATGTGTAATTCTCAAAAGAAATTACCTTACACAATATTGTATATGAGATGATTATTATTAATAAAATTGTTTGAATAATGGAATTTTATGTTTTGGCCATGATTAGCTGTGTGGGGTTTGACATGGTCAAATATGCAGTTGAGATTTCTTAGGGATAATGAGTTGTTAATGGGGGTAGTGAGGTGGATAAAAGATCTGATTTTAACGTTTAAATAAACATTAGTGACTTTAACGTTCATGTCCTAATTTGTAGGAACTGAAATAAACGTTGGCAACTTTTGTGGGTCTTTAAATATCTCACTTGAGATCTCTAGATATGATAACCACACAAAAATCCTGTAGAGTGAAAAAACCCACTGTAACCCAAACATTATTTCACTCTTTTCTCTCCATTTGAATATACGTTTTAGATATTTTCTCTCTTAGTGTCTTAGTACGTTTCAGATATTTACTCTCTTAGTGTTTTAGTTGAATAAGAGTTCTATTTCAATTTGAGTTGTATTTCAATTTTGCTTCATAGGCTTGGCCAGAGAGAGAGAGAGAGAGAGAGAGAGAGAGAGAGAGAGAGAGAGAGAGAGAGAGAGAGAGAAGGGAGTGAGAGAAATAATGAAGAAAGAGGACCCATAGAATAAAAAAGATCATTTTTTTATAACTTTGTTGCTACAGTAAACTGCTCAAAATTTTTTTTTTCTAAGTTCAATTTCGCTATAACTCGATTGTCCAAAAATTGAGAAACTCGATTTTTAGAAAATCAAGTTGCAAAATAGAAGCATTTCCTTAAATAATTTCAGACAGGGAACATTTTGCTAGAAATTTTTGGCGAAAGGGGCAAATGCTCATTTTGGCCCAAATTGGACATCTATGGAAAAATTTATGGCCCCTGAAAGTTGGCACATTGTGAAACTTTTCGGTTTTTCGCAACGTACGTAAGAGCATCAGTATCCGATCTTCCAATTACAAAAATATGCTATATTTTAGCGTCAAAGCACAAAACCAATGCATTACCTAGACTTTCAATTGTAAAATTTTTTACAATTGTACTACATTTACTTCTTATATGTATAAGGGTATTGTAGCAAGATTGTATAATTTTAAAAATTAGTTTTTTCTCTCACTTCCTTTAATCCTCACACATTCTTTCTCTCTTCATCCCCCACTCTACTCTATCTCACTTCTCAAGTTCTCTCTATAGTGTTCAGTCTTCTCTCTCTCTCTCTCTCTCTCTCTCTCTCTCTCTCTCTCTCTCAACACTTGCTACCGGAGCTGGGTTTAAGATTGACATGGTGGCGAGGTTGAGATCGTGGTCAAGTGGTGGGTTTCTTTGGCGTGGGTCAAGCGGGTCATGGTGTAGAGATTGGTGTCTGGTGTGTGTGGAAATCGAAGTGGAGCTATGGTGGCTATGTGTGGTGGGCGTGGAGTTGTGGAAATTGGCATGGAGTTGGGTTTGGGGTTTATGTAGGGAATTAACCCAAAATTCCCAACCTATGGGAAACAAAAATAGGGAAAACAGACGCGCCAAAGAAAAACAATCACACGCACAAGACAATATTTACGTGGTTCAGTAATTTGCCTACGTCCACGGAGTTTCAGGGATTTCACTATTATCAGGGAAAATATAAAGTGCAGCTACAGTGTTTTCACTCTCTCAAAAACAACAAGACAAAACTCTAATCACCAAAAAAAAAAAAAAATGGTTTCTATACATCCTACGCACAGGATTCACAATGGGCTACAAAACGGGCCAAAAAAAAAAAATTTCCTGGGGGCGTTGCCCCTAGACCCCCAGGAGGCTTGTCCATGAGCGCTCCGGCTTGGGCTTGTCGGCCCAAGCCTCCGCTCCATGGACTAAGCCTCAGAAAATACCCCATTAAAAACCACGCAACATTATTTGGGTTGGGCCGAGTCGTCAATCGGATCAAACATAACTGGACTCCACAAAGCCCAACAGTTTGGGTGCTATGTGTGTGGCTCCATTGGTGGTTTTTTTAAAATGGGTTTGTTGGGATATGTGGGGGGTTTTGGTTTGGTTTGATTTGATGGTTTCATGGTTTTTTTTTTTTTAATGTGGTTTTAGTTTTGGTCTAAGGGTCCGGTGGGTGGTTCTGGGATATATGGGGTTGGCAGTGTGTTCTATGGTTGTTTGGTTTTTTTTAATGGGTTTTGGTAGGTGGCCTGGTGGTGGCTATTATGGTTGTAGTGGTTGATGGGGGCTATTGTGGTTATTGTGTTTGTGTGTGTGTGTGTGTGTGTTTTTTTTTTTTTTTTTTTGGGGTTCTTATGGCCAATGTCTGGCAATTTTTGGCGTGGTGGCGTGGTTGTTTCTGGGTTTCTGTGTTTTTTTTCCTATTGTAGCCAATGCCCAGAGGAAGAGGGAGAAAGAGAGGAAGAGGAAGTGAGAGAGAAATAGTAAAAAAAAAAAAAGAATAAAAAAGAATATTTAAATAAAGTGACCAAGAAAAAAAAAAGTTTGGGATATTGGGTGTGTTGTAAAATAGTATGATACAATAGATAAAGTAATTTTTGAGATGGTAAAATGAGATATTCAATAGAAACCAGATGTTGATGCTAGTGTGCAACTTAATTGAAGGCCTTATTGAACTTAGAATTAGCTTACGATGTTTTAAAGATTTTTCTTTGCTTTGAATGTTTTGGACATCAGTTTTGGACTTATGGGCCTCCGAAGCCTTTTCTAAGGTTTCTTTGTGTATGAATTTTTAAGCAATTGACAAATTCACCAATAAGAGTTGATGATCAATCAAATCTATCAACCTCAATAACATCAATAACATTTAATTTGTTTTCCAACACCAAAATAGTAGGATCTTGAGATTGGTAATTATTTGAATTGATTTCATCGAGATCTTTGACAATTTTTTTTATTAAATTTCTACCTTTTGATATTTTGCTTCACTATAATCTTCCTCAATCTTCTTTAAGAAAATTCTTCTTTTCCTCATTAACTTTGGGATCATTTTCATGCAAATTATTCTCTTTTAAAAAAAAATTCTAATCTTGTTAGTATAAATGTGATTTTTTTTTTTTCCAATCTCTTCTATATTTTCTTAAAAATTTTAAAAATATTTTGTGCAAAATGCTTTCCAGGAGAGTGCCTAACTAGAGATTCATCATTGCTTTCTCAATACATACATACTATGCATGAATGACCAGTTGTAAAATATAATGTATAGAATTAGAGAGACAATGATGTGATTTATTTATAGAAATAGAACTCTAAGCATTCACATTAAAGGTGCTAAAACATTTAGTTTTTAGCACCAAAAAAAAAAATAATTTATCTATTTTAACATATCACTTTACAATACACTCTATATTAAATAGTGACAATGATGAAATTCATTTCCATCCTCTAACTTTACTTTCGTTTAATTAAGTTCTCTAAGTTTCAAATTTATTCAATTCAGGCACTCTGTCCTATTTATTAAAAAATTTTACTTAAAAAATGTTATGTTCACAAAAAAAAAAAAATCTATAAATTCATAAAAATATTTTATAGGTTTTTTATGTAAGAATTAAAAAAAAAAAATCTTTTTTCATTAGTTAAAATAAACAAATTGTTTTAACACAATTAGACAAAAAACCAAAATTGAATAACTTTGAAACTTAAAGAACTCAATTAAATGAAAGTAAAGTTAAATGACTAAAATGAATTTTAGTCATGCACTTTGCATTTTAACCTTAAATCTTACTATACATACAAACAATGAAAATAATTTGAACGACCCATTAGATAATATATACAACTCAACATATTAATAAATATCATTAAGAAAGAGAGAGAGGAGAGAGAGAATAAAAATTATTAAAATAAAATATAAGAGTCCACTATAACAGGATGTTACAAATTTTTAGATATAGAGCTTTTGATGTAGTATGATTTTTAAGGTTTGAGGCTTATGAGTGATTTTACAGCCTCTAAGAGCATTTACACCCGGCATGCCATATGCCATATCTTGGTCTATTTTACCATTAAAGCACAAAAAGCCTACTCCATCCGGTCTTCTAAACTTGTAATCTTGGAAAAAAAATTTGCAATACTGCTACGGCACCGTCTTACTTTTAAGACTGTACTGTAGCAGTATTGCATAAGTTTTATATTTTTTTTTTCTCTCTCTCTCAGCCACTTAGTTTTCTTCCTCTTTTTTTTATTTTTTTCTCTGATTCTCTCTTTCTTCATCTCAGTTCTCACTCCCTCTTTGATTCTTTCCAAAAGCTTTTTCTCTTATTTCTATTCATTTCTCTTTATGCTAAGATTTTTTTTTTTTTTTAATTTGGATTCGGTTTAGTAGAATCCAATTTGAGAACGGTTGGATTGGACTCGAATGGCAACGTCAAGGCAACTACAGGATTTGCAATCGCAAGCGGGGAACAAGATCTGCGTGGACTGTCGGTGTCGTACGGCATGTTCATGTGCTTAGAGTGCTCTGGCAAGCATTGCGGCCTTGGCGTCCACATCTCCTTCATCCGATCCGTCACCATGGACTCCTGGTCTGAGATCTAGATCAAGAAAATAGAGTCCAGCGGCAACGAGCAACTCAACTCGTTCTTCACTCAAGATTTGGTTTTTAATTGAATTTGTCTACTGGGTATGTGCTAGATTTTGGTTTTGAAGTTTGAATTATGTCAGCCGAGTATGTGGCAAATTTGGTTTTTGATTGAATTTTATCAACTGGGTATGTTTTAGATTTGGTTTTTGATTGATATTGTCAACTGAGTATCTAGGTCAAATTTATGAAAGTGAGTATCTGTTGGATTTTCAATTTTCATGGCAATTGCAATTAGAAGTGTGACTTTTTATCCCCATTTGTTTGAAGTTATTTCTTGATTGATATTAATGATTTCAACTAGTATGTATCACTGGTTGTGGTTGGTGGTGGGTTTAGTGATCTGAGTTGTGGGTTTTCTTGTGGATGTGGTTTGTTCGGTTTGAACTTAGTTGTGGGTTTGGTGCTTTTTTTGCATGTTTTTTCCGTGGTTGCAGCAGTGGTGGGGTGGTGGGGTTTGGATGGTGGCTGTGTGGGGTATTTTTTGTTCACGACGATGAGAGTGAGGGAAGGAAGAGAGACAGAAATTTAAAAAACAAGATATATTATTTTGGGAAATATATTTTATTGTGTAGATATATTATTTTAATGAGAGAATAGAAAAATAAAAGTTGGGGTGTTAGGAGTGTTGTAAAATGGTATGGTATAAATGATAAAGTAGTTTTTGAGATAGTAAAATAGAATAGTTTGAAGATTCCAAATGGGAATGTTCTAATGTGAATGCTATCTAGAAATTACATACCACTATACCAGGCCTGTAAAATCAACTTATATAAGACTAGGCCCAAAAGGTCTGCCACTGTTGTATTGTGGTAGGAGCTGCGGAAATTGGACAGCGGACACACTGCAACCAAAAATCAGAGAGAAGTGAAAAACACACACATCCCAGATGGAAAGCAGAAAAGTGAACAAATAAGCATGGCCCACATAGAAAAGTTGTAGATAGAGCATAGTTTTCTACTACAAAAATCAGAGAGAAGTGAGAAATGATGCTAAATATAGAGGATTCTAGCCTTTTACCCTTATTTTTTAAAATATTTGGCAATATACCCCTGTTTCCAAACTATTTAGGTCTGTGCCCCTGTTTTAAAACTCGATTTTTTCAAAATCGAGTTTCAATGAAAAACTTGATCGGTTTAAAATCGAGTTATGCCCGATCAAACTTAAGAAAAAAAAAAATTGCATGGAACTTGAGTTCATGGAGCTCGAGTTCTATTTAAAACGCCACTATAGGGCTTGAAAACGCCATTATAGGGCTCCTTGAATCTACTATGGGGCGATCAAACTTATAAAAAAAAATTGCATGAAAACGCCACTATAGAGCTTTAAAACGCCACTATAGGGCTCCCTGAACTTGGTAAGGGACGATCAAACTTAAAAAAAAAAAAATTTATGAAAACGCCACTATAGGTCTTCTTGAATGCCGCTATAGGTATGGATCTTGAGCTCTATAAACTTGAATTCCATACAATTTTTTTTTTTTTTAAAGTTTAATTGCCCAATACTCGATTTTCTACCAATTGAGTTTTTTGATTGAAACTCAATTTTAATAAAATCGAGTTTCGAAACAGGGGCACGAACCTAAATAGTTTCAAACAAGGACATATTGCCAAATATTTTAAAAAATAGAGATAAACGGCTAAAATCCCTGCTAAATATAATGCACCTTTGGACTGACTTGGGCAAGAAAGTAAGGAAACAAAACTGGTGCGTTGTTTATTCATAGATTATTACTACCAACCATTTCAGCATTACCCATTTACCCCCTCAAAAAAAAAAAAAAAAAAAAAAAAAAAGACCTTTTCAGGATTAATGATAGAATACAATCATTGTTATTCTATTTTTTGATAACCGATCATTAATTAATATAATAAAATGAGTTTTTTTTTTTTTTTTTAGAAGATCCTTTGCATCTCTTACGGAAGTAATTAGAGGTTACTCTCAAGTTGAATTATTTATGGAGTTGTCATAAGATTTTTATTATATCATATTTACGTTAATTAAGTTGATTTATTGAGCTAATTTTGAATTTCTACGATATCATGTTTACATTTTTAGGTTACAATAGTACTGGTCGATTTGAACAATGTAAATTGTAGTAATATCTAGAATTTCTTCATGGTTTTTGGCTATTAAAATTATAATAATGTGAATTCCGTGTTTCTATAATAAAGATAAAACAAAAATTGAAATAGATGTAAAGAGCCTAATGATTTTAAAAATTTTCATTAAATTTTATAACACTAAAGTTTTCATATATAAAATTTTCCTCATGCTAAATTGCCAGCAAATTAAAATGGAGCACAGTAAATTTTACATTAAAATAAAAAACAAAAAACAAAAGCAAATGAAAATTGGCCAACATAAGCCCAAATTTTCACATAGCAGTTTCTCGCAGGCCTGAAAATTCAGCTTTTGCCCAACTTGTATTGTAGCATTCGGACTGGGCCCACCAGGTCAGCCACAGACACACTGTGGCAGGAGCTGCGGAAAAAGGACCTGCATCAGCATTCAACAGCCATGAAAATAACTAAAGGTGAAGAGTTAAAAGTGATTTTTTGGAGTACGGTGAATAGTATCTCATATTTATAGGAGAGTTTACTCCTTAAATTTACAGTAAAATCTATCATAAATATGAAAAAATGAGCAATATTTTGATTACCTAAAAATTTTAAGTACATACATTTGAGCTTATCGATTTTCCATTTTCATCACCAAATTCTTTAGTCCACTAGCAAGGAAATGGACCGGGACACCACAATTTCAGAGAGTCCATCTCAACCATAGAAAGTATAGGGGTTAGAGTAGGTGGTCCACAGGATGGTTAGACTTGAGAGCAGTTTCCAAAGTCCCAATTGGTCAACAGTCCCACCAGAGGACCATTTTATGTTTTCTTCTCAGATAGAGATAATAGGGCTTTAGGGTAGGAATAGGATAGCATGTTAGATGATGATGGATCATAAATACAAAATAGACTTCCGCAACAAAACAGGGGAAAAATGAATTCTATACTCTTACGGTTTAGAAATTGTGGATGAAATACATAATAGACTTCCGCAACAAAATAGGAAAAAAATAAATACTACTCTAATGGCGGCAAACTTTATTTGTGTTGGTTTGAAAATAATTTATTTAACTTTTTTGTTGACAATATGCTAAAAATTATTTATACTTTGAAAGAGTGAAAAAAAAAAAGTTTTAAAAAGCTATATGTAATATAAATAATTTTACCTTATTCATGAGTAGGGTTTAGATAAGGTTGAGAGATCGTAACCACACCTGCAAATAACCAAAGATGAAGAGAGGTACATTAGTACATTACCAAATCTATTTTCCTTTTTTATCACCAAAAATGATGTGTAAGTGTTCATTTAGCATGATTAATTTTGTCAACTTATTTTACTATTTAGTTAATTTTTGCTATTACTTATGGGTCTATTTATACTTTTTAGTACTATTTATTGATCTTACTGTACTATTTTAGCTAACTTTTACTTTTATCTACGTTACTTTCAATAAAAAAATTTTAATTTTAATAAAATAAGAGAATTCCAAACCGGAACAACAAAATCCTTTAATCCCAATTGGTAAACAGTACCACCAAAATCCATTAGTCCCCTCGCAAGGAAATGGACCGTAACACCAAAATTTCAGAGAGCCCAGCTCCATAGAAGATTTAGATTTGGAGTAGGTGGTCCAAAAGTCAGTTAGATTTGAGAGCTGTCTCCAAAGTCCCAATTGGTAAACAGTACTACCATAGGGCCCTTTCTTGTTTTCTTCTCAGATAGATACAATAGGCCTTCAGGTTAGGATAGCATTTAGGATTGTGGATCATAAATACAAAATAGACTTCTCCAACAAAATACGGTAAAAAAGAATTCTATACTCTTACGATAGACATAAATACATAATAGACTTCGGCAACCAAAAAGGGGAAAAATGAATTCTATTCTATTTAGCATGGACTCAAATTACATCCTTACAATGATCATTGTGTATATCATTGGAATAGTGGGAGTGATTTTATAATTTTATCTTTGTATGTTAATGATATATTGATTGTTGGTAATCATGTTGAATCTCCATGTGAAGTTAAAGATTTTCTAAAATCCCAATTTGAAATGAAAGATTTGGGTGAAGCTTCCTATGTGTTAGGAATTCAAATCATTAGAGATAGAAAATCAAGAATACTTCAATTATCTCAAGAACAATATATTGATAAAATTTTTAAAAGATTTTATATGGATAGTTCAAATCCAAAAGATACTCCTATCCATTAACAAACCAAATTGTCTAAGAAAATGTGTCCTATAAATGATGAAGATAAAAGAAAAATGAAGCATAGACCTTATGCTCAAGTTGTTGGTAGCATAATGTATACTGTGCTATGTACTAGACTTGACCAAAGCTTTGCTGTAAGCCTTGTGAGTAGATTTCAAAGTAATCCAGGTGAGGCCCATTGGGTAGCTATTAAAAGAATTTTAAGATATATTTAAGGTACAAAAAGTCATAAAATGACTTATAGTGGGAAACATTTGAAAGTTATTGGATATTCGAATTCTAATTTCTCTGGTGACATAGATGATGGGAAATGCACATCCGGTTACATATTCCTCCTTGGAGGAGGAGCTATTTTCTGGTGTAGTAAAAAACAAAGTTGTGTAGCTAAAAGTACCTTGGAAGCAGAATATATAGCATGTAGTACTGCTATATCAGAAGCTGTTTGGATAAAAGGCTTTCTTAAAAGTTTAAATATAAAAGAAATACCAGATGAGCCTATAAAAGTTATGTGTGATAACCAAGCTGCAATGTACACCATAAAAAGTGGTGAGCTTGGTACAAGAAGTAAACATATTGAACGTCATTATTATTATATTTTTGATGTGGTACTGAAAAATGAAATTCTTGTAGAATATGCATCATCAAAGGAGATGGTGGCGGATCCATTGACAAAGGCAACTACTGCAAAAAGTTTCAAGGGACATGTCTGTACTTTGGGAGTTATTGAATAATTATTGTATATCTCAAATTATTTGGCCAAGTGGGAGATGTTGGATTGTGTGGCCAAATAGCCCACAATATGGATGTTGAACTGTGTGCTTAAATAACCCACAATATGTATGTATTTAATTCTCAAAAGAAATTACCTTACACAATATTGTATATAAGATGATTATTATTAATAAAATTGTTTGAATAATGGAATTGCATGTTTTGGCCATGATTAGTTGTGTGGGGTTTGACATGGTCAAATATGTAGTTGAAATTTCTCAAGGATAATGAGTTGTGAATGGGGGTAGTGAGGTGGATAAGAGATTTGATTTTAACATTTAAATAAATGTTAGAGACTTTAACGTTCATGTCCTAATTTGTAGGAACTGAAATAAACGTTGGCAACTTTTGTGGGTCTTTAAATATCCCACTTGAGATCTCTAGATAAGATAACCACACAAAAATCCTGTAGAGTGAAAAAACCCTCTATAACCCAAACACTATTTCACTCTTATCTCTCCATTTGAATATACATTTCAGATATTTTCTCTCTTAGAGTCTTAGTACGTTTCAGATATTTACTCTCTTAGTGTTTTAGTTGAATAAGAGTTCTATTTCAATTTAAGTTGTGTTTCAATTTTGCTTTATAGGCTTGGCCAGAGAGAGAGAGAGAGAGAGAGAGAGAGAGAGAGAGAGAGAGAGAGAGAGAGAGAGAGAGAGAGAGAGAGAGAGAAGGGAAAAAGAGAAATAATGAAGAAAGAGGACCCATAGAATAAAAAAGATCTTTTTTTTTTTTTTATAACTTTGTTGCTACAGTAAACTACTCAGAAATTTTTTTTTCCTAAGTTCAATTTCGCTATAACTCGATTGTCCAAAAATCGAGTTTCAAAATAGGGGCATTTCCCTAAATAGTTTCAAACAGGGGACATTTTGCTGGAAAGTTTTGGCGAAAGGGGTAAATGCTCATTTTGGCCCAAATTGGACATCCGTGGAAAACTTTATGGCCCCTGAAAGTTGGCACATTGTGAAACTTTTCGGTTTTTCGCAACGTACGTAAGAGCATCAGTATTCGGGCTTCCAATTACAAAAACATGTTATATTTTAGCATCAAAGCACAAGACCAATGCATTACCCGGACTTTCAATTGTAAAAATTTTTACAATTGTACTACAGTAACTTCTTATATGTAGAAGGGTATTGTAGCAAGATTGTGTAATTTTAAAAATTAGTTTTTTCTCTCACTTCCTTTAATTATCACACACTCTTTCTCTCTTCATCCCCCACAATACTCTATCTCACTTCTCAAGTTCTCTCTGTAGTGTTCAATCCTCTCTCTCTCTCTCTCTCTCTCTCTCTCTCTCTCTCTCTCTCTCTCTCTCTCTCTCTCTCTCAACACTTACTACCGGAGCTGGGTTTAAGATCGACATAGTGGCGCGGTTGAGATCGTGGTCAAGTGGTGAGTTTCTTTGGCATGGGTCAGGCAGGTTGTGGTGTGGAGATTAGTGTCTGGTGTGGTGGAAATCGGTGTGGAGCTATGGTGGCTATGTGTGGTGGGCGTGGAGCTATGGAAATCGGCATGGAGTTGGGTTTGGGGTTTGGGTGCTGTGTGTGTGGCTTCATTGGTGGTTTTTTTTTAAATGGGTTTGTTGGGATATGTGGGGGTTTTGGTTTGGTTTGGTTTGATTTGATGGTTTCATGGTTTTTTTTTTTTTTTTTGAATGTGGTTTTAGTTTTGGTTTAAAGGTTCGGTGGGTAGTTCTGGGATATATGGGGGTGGTAGTGTGTTTTATGGTTGTTTGGTAGTGTTTTTTTTAATGGGTTTTGGTAGGTGGCGTGGTGGTGGCTATTATGGTTGTGGTGGTTGATGTGGGCTATTGTGGTTGTTGTGTTTGTGTGTGTGTGTGTGTTTTTTTTTTTTTTTTGGATTCTTATGGCCAGTGTCTGGCAATTTTTGGTGTGGTGGCGTGGTTGTTGTTTCTAGGTTTCTGTGTTTTTTTTCCTATTATAGCCAGTGCCCAGAGGAAGAGGGAGAAAGAGAGGAAGAGGAAGTGAGAGAGAAATAGTAAAAAAAAAAAGAATAAAAAAGAATATTTAAATGAAGTGACCAAAAAAAAAAAAAAAGAGTTTGGGATGTTGGGTGTGTTGTAAAATAGTATGGTACAATAAATAAAATAGCTTTTGAGATGATAAAATGAGATATTCAATAGAAACCAGACGTTAATGCTAGTGTGTAACTTGATTGAAAGCCTTATTTAAAGATTTTTCTTTGCTTTGAATGTTTTGGACTTATGGGCCTCCGAAGCTTTTCTAAGGTTTCTTTGTGTACGAATTTTTAAGCAATTGACAAGATTCACCAAATAAGAGTTGATGATCAATCAAATCTTTCAACCTCAATAACATCAATAACATTTAATTTGTTTTCCTCCACCAAAATAATAGAATCTTGAGATTGGTAATTATTTGAATTGATTTCATCAAGATCTTTGACAATTTTTTTATACAATTTCTACTTTTTGATATTTTGCTTCACTATAATCTTCCTCAACTATCTTAAGAACATCCATCTTTTCCTCATTAACTTTGGGATCATTTTCATGCAAATTATTCTCTTTTCAACAAAGTTTTCTAATCTTGTTAGTATAAATGTGATTTTTTTTCCAATCTCTTCTATATTTTCTTAAAAATTTTAAAAATCTTTTGTGCAAAATGCTTTCTAAGACAGTGCCTGAGTAGAGATTCATCATTGCTTTCTCAATACATACGTACTATGCACGAATGACAAGCTGTAAAATATAATGTATAGAATTAGAGAGACAATGATGTGATTTATTTATAGAAATAGAACTCTAAGCATTCACATTAAAGGTGCTAAAACATTTAGTTTTTCGCACCCAATAAGATACTTTATTTATTTTAATATATCACTTTACAATACACTCTATATTAAATAGCAATAATGATGAAATTCATTTCCATCCTCTAACTTTACATTCATTTAATTAAGTTCTCTAAGTTTCAAATTTATTCAATTCAGGCATTCTATCCAATTTTATTAAAAAATTTTACTTAAAAAAAATGTTATTTTCACAAAAAAAAAATCTATAATATTCATAAAAATATTTTATAGATTTTTTTTATGTAAGAATTAAAAAAAAAAATCTTTTTTCATTAGTTATAATAAACAAATTTTTAACAAAATTAGACAAAAAACCTAAATTGAATAACTTTGAAACTTAAAGAAATCAATTAAATGAAAGTAAAGTTAAATGACTAAAATGACTTTCAGTCATGCACTTTACTATTTAACCTTAAATATTACTATATTTTTACATACAAACAATGAAAATAAATTGAACGACCCATTAAATAATATATACAACTCAACATATGAATAAATATCATTAAGAAAGAGAAGAGGAGAGAGAGAATAAAAGTTATTAAAATAAAATATAAGAGTTCACTGTAACAGAATGTTATAAATTTTTAGATATAACGCTTTTGATGTTGTATGATTTTTAAGGTTTGAGGCTTATGAGTGATTCTACAGCCTCTAAGAGCATTTACACCCGGCATGCCATATGCCATATCTTGGTCTATTTTACCATTAAAGCACAAAAAACCCACTCCATTCAGTCTTCTAAACTTGTAATTTTGGAAAAAAATTTTGCAATGCTGCTACAATACCGTCTTACTTTTAAGACGGCACTGTAGCAATATTGCATAAGTTTTATATTTTTTTTTTCTCTCTCTCTCTCTCTCAGCCACTCAGTTTTCTTCATCTTTTATTTTATTTTATTTTTCTCCGATTCTCTCTTTCTTCATCTCAATTCTCACTCCCTCTTTGATTCTTTCGAAAAGCTTTTTCTCTCATTTCTATTCATTTCTCTTTCTGCTCTGATTTTTTTTTTTTAATTTTGGATTCGGTTTAGCAGAATCCGATTTGGGAACGGTTGGATCGGACCCAAATGGCGACATCGAGGCAGCTACGAGATTTGCAATTGCAAGCGGGGAACAAGATCTACGTGGACTGTCGGTGTCGTACGGCGTGTTCATGTGCTTTGAGTGCTCCGACAAGCATCATGGCCTCGGCGCCCACATCTCCTTCATCCGATTTGTCACCATGGACTCTTGGTCTGAGATCCAGATCAAGAAAATGGAGTCCGATGGCAACGAGCAACTCAACTCGTTCTTCACTCAAGACTTGGTTTTTAATTGAATTTGTCTACTGGGTATGAGGTAGATTTTGGTTTTGAAGTTTGAATTATGTCAGCCGAATATGTGGCAAATTTGGTTTTTGATTGAATTTTATCAACTGGACATGTTGTAGATTTGGTTTTTGATTGATATTGTCAACTGAGTATCTGGGTCAAATTTATGAAAGTGAGTTTCTGTTGGATTTTCAATTTTCATGGCAATTGCAATTGGAAGTGTGATTTTTTTTTATCCCCATTTGTTTGAAGTTATTTCTTGATTGATATTAATGATTTCAACTGGTATGTATCACTAGTTGTGGTTGGTGGTGGATTTGGTGATCTGAGTTGTGGTTTGCTCAGTTTGAACTTAGTTGTGGGTTTGGTACTTTTTTTGCATGTTTTTTCCGTGGGTGCAGCAGTGGTGGGATGGTGGGGTTTGGATGGTGGTTGCGTGGGGTATTTTTTGTTCACGACGATGAAAGTGAGGGGAGGAAGAGAGACAGAAATTTAAAAACGAGATATATTATTTTGGGAAATATATTTTATTATGTAGATATATTATTTTAATGAGAGAATAGAAAAATAAAAGTTGGGATGTTGGGAGTGTTGTAAAATGGTATGGTATAAATGATAAAGTAGGTTTTGAGATGGTAAAATAGAATAGTTTGAAGATTCAGGATGGGAATGTTCTAATGTGAATGCTCTCTAGAAATTACATACCACTATACTAGGCCTGTAAAATCAGCTTATATAAGACTGGGCCAACAAGGTTTGCCACTGTCGTATTGTGGTAGGAGCTGCGGAAATTGGACAATGGACACACTGCAACCAAAAATCAGAGAGAAATGAAAAACACACACATCCCAGATGGAAAGCAGAAAAGTGAACAAATAAGCACGACCCACATAGAAAAGTTGTAGATAGAGCATAGTTTTCTACTACAAAAATCAGAGAGAAGTGAGAAATGATGCTAAATATAGGGGATTCTAGCCTTTTACTCCTATTTTTTAAAATATTTGACAATATGTCCCTGTTTCCAAACTATTTAGGTCTATGCTCCTGTTTTAAAACTTGATTTTTTCAAAATCGAGTTTCAATGAAAAACTCGATTGGTTTAAAATCGAGTTATGCCCGATCAAACTTAAAAGAAAAAAAAATTGCATGGAACTTGAGTTCATGGAGCTCGAGTTCCATTTAAAACGCCACAATAGGGTTTGAAAACACCATTATAAGGCTTCCTGAACCTACTATGGGGCGATCAAACTTATAAAAAAAATTGTATGAAAACGCCACTATAGGGCTCCCCTGAACTTGGTAAGAGACAATCAAACTTTAAAAAAAAAAAATTTGTATGAAAACGTCACTATAGGTCTTCCTGAATGCCGCTATAGGTATGAAACTTGAGCTCCAAAAACTTGAGTTCCATGCAAATTTTTTTTTTAATTTTTAAGTTTGATTGCCCAATACTCGATTTTCTACCAATTGAGTTTTTTGATTGAAACTCAATTTTAATAAATTCGAGTTTCAAAACAGGAGCACGAATCTAAATAGTTTCAAAACAGGGATATATTGCCAAATATTTTAAAAAATAGGGATAAACGGCCAGAATTCCTGCTAAATATAAAGCACCTTTGACTGACTTGGGCAAAAAAGTAAGCAAACAAAACTAGGTGCGTTATTTATTCATAGATTATTACTACCAACCATTTCAGTATTACCCCCTCCAAAAAAAAAAAAAAAAAAAAAAAAAAAACTTTCCAGGATTAATGATAGAATACAATCATTGTTATTCTATTTTTTGATAACCTATCATTAATTAATATAATAAAATGATTTTTTTTTTAGAAGATCCTTCGCATCTCTTACGGAAGTAATTACAGGTTACTCTCAAGTTGAATTATTTATGGAGTTGTCATAAGATTTTTATTATATCATATTTACGTTAATTACGTTGATTTATTGAGCTAATTTTGAATTTCTATGATATCATGTTTACATTTTTAGGTTACAATAGTACTGGTCGATTTGAACAACGTAAATTATAGTAATATCTAGAATTTCTTCATGATTTTTGGCTATTAAAATTCTAATAATGTGAATTCCGTGTTTCTATAATAAAGATAAAACAAAAATTGAAATAGATGTAAAGAGCCTAATGATTTTAAAAATTTTCATTAAATTTTATAACACTAAAGTTTTCATATATAAAATTTTCCTCATGCTAAATTGCCATCAAATTAAAATGGAGCACAGTAAATTTTACATTACAATAAAAAACAAAAAACAAAAGCAAATGAAAGTTGGCGAACATGAGCCCAAATTTTCACATTGTAGTTTCTCGCAGGCCTTAAAATTTAGCTTTTACCCAACTTGTATTGTAGCATTCGGACTGGGCCCACCAGGTCAGCCACAGACACACTGTGGCAGGAGCTGCGGAAAAAGGACCGGAATCAGCGTTCAACAGCCATGAAAATAACTAAAGGTGAAAGAGTTAAAAGTAATTTTTTGGACTACAGTGAATGGTGTTTTTTTTCTCTCATATTTATAATAGAGTTTACTCCTTAAATTTACAGTAAAATCTATCATAAATGTGAAAAAAATGAGCACTACTTTATTATACTTGGAGACTATCTAAAAATTTTAAGTACATACATTTGAGCTCATCAATTTTCCATTTTCATCACCAAATTCTTTAGTCCA
The DNA here is from genome assembly GCA_033629205.1 of Lithocarpus polystachyus. NCBI lineage: Eukaryota > Viridiplantae > Streptophyta > Magnoliopsida > Fagales > Fagaceae > Lithocarpus > Lithocarpus polystachyus. The sequence continues at coordinate 53,993,267 of CM066166.1, forward strand.
CTAGCAAGGAAATGGACCGGGACACCACAATTTCAGAGAGTCCAGCTCAACCATAGAAAGTATAGGGGTTAGAGTAGGTGGTCCACAGGGTGGTTAGACTTGAGAGCAGTCTCCAAAGTCCCAATTGGCCAACAGTCCCACCAGAGGACCTTTCTGTGTTTTCTTCTCAGATAGAGATAATAGGGCTTTAGGGTAGGAATAGGATAGCATGTAAGATGATGGTGGATCATAAATACAAAATAGACTTCCGCAACAAAACAGGGGAAAAATGAATTCTATACTCTTACGGGTTAAAAATTGTGGATGAAATACATAATAGACTTCCGCAACAAAATAGGAAAAAAATGAATACTATTCTAATAGCGACAAACTTTATTCGTGTTTGTTTGAAAATAATTTATTTAATTGACAGTATGCTAAAAATTATTTATACTTTGAAAGAGTGAAAAAAAAAAAATTTTAAAAGTTGTATATAATATAAATAGTTTTATCTTATTCATGAGTTGAATTTAAATAAGGTTGAGAGATCGTAACCATACCTGCAAATAACCAAAGATGAAAAGAGGTACATTACCAAATTTATTTGCCATTTTTATCAGCAAAAATGAGGTTTAAGTGTATTGATCTTACTACACTTTTTGGTACTATTTATAAGTTTTACAGTACTATTTTAGCTAACTTTTACTCTTATCTACGTTACTTTTGATTAAAAAATTTTAATTTTAATAAAATAAGAGAATCCAAACCGGAACAACAAAATCCTTTGGTCCCAATTGGCAAACAGTACCGACCAAAATCCATTAGTCCACTCGCAAGGAAATGGACCGTGACACCAAAATTTCAGGGAGCCCAGCTCCATAGAAGATATAGAACTAGAGTAGGTGGTCCAAAGGTCAGTTAGACCTGAGAGCTGTCTCCAAAGTCCCAATTGGTAAACAGTACTACATAGGGCCATTTCTTGTTTTCTTCTCTGATAGATACAATAGGGCTTCAGGTTAGGATAGCATTTAGGATTGTGGACCATAAATACAAAATAGTCTTCTGCAACAAAATAGGGTAAAAAAGAATTCTATACTCTTACGATAGACATAAATGCATAATAGACTTCGGCAACCAAAAAGGGGAAAAATGAATTCTATTCTATTAAGCAGGACGTAGCTAGCTTTGGACTAGAGGAATGGCCCGTCTTAAATTTAAAATTTATATATATATATATATATAACATTTTTTCTAAAATAATATCATTAATTATTTTAAGAGTAATATTATACTCACAAACCTTTTTACAACATTTTTACAAACTGTTTTAATAGCAAATTCATATTGGTTCGCACCTGGACCCACCACTTACATTATTTTTTTACTTACTAATAACTACTTATTACATCAATAATTTATACCAAAGTTTGTAGCACTAGTATTTTTCTTATTTTAGTGACTATAAAAAAATTTATAGATCTAAATCTAAAAAAAAGTATGCAAGCCCCTAAAAAATAGCTAAATAACAAAAATTACCAATAGTAAAACTTAAAAAAAAGTTAAACTCAATTAACCAATTTTATTTAAAATAAACAACCCTGGCTCCGTCCCTGCTATTAAGAGATAGAGGTTGTGGGTTCAATAGGAACAAACTCCATTGGTATTCATTTGGAAATAGTTCATTTAGGGTCTGTTTAGGATCTATTTATTTTGTTGAAACTAAAATTTTTTTGTTAAAAGTATTACAGATAAAGGTAAAAGTTAGTTGAAATAGTACAGTGAGACTTGTAAATAATACCAAAAAGTGCAATGGAACTCATAAATAGTAGTAAAAATAAGCTGAATAGCGAAATAAGTCAGCAAAAATTGTACTTTAAAAAAGTAAAGAAAAAAAAATAAGATTTTAAAAAATTGTATATATATAATAGTAAAAAAGAAAAAAAAAAAAGTTCGCTTATTTTGTGAATAATCTCACCTTTTTCATGAGTAAGGTTTAAGTGGGGTAAATTACAGTAACCACAACTGCAAACTAAGGACGGTGTTACTAATGCTTCAGAAGTGGTTCATTCCCTGACTTGATAAAAAAAAATTATGTATAGAAAATTATTTTAATAGTTTAATTTACTTTTAAAAATATTTTTGTGCACTTTGACTTAAATTTTGCACACTTTGACATAAATCAGTTCAACCCAAAACTAAACAACTTAAATAAGTCCATCCCAAAACCAACCAATAACATAAATCACAAATCTATCTCTCATGAATCTCTTTTCTCTATTTGAGTATTGTTATCTCCGATTTTAAGAGTAAATAATGAGTGTTTGTGAGTTGTAAGTGTATCTCTTTATATTACAAAATTATATATTATTTGTGTGAGTGTGTGTCTAATACTAATTGTGTGCGTTATTTATTTATTTATCTATTTATTTTTGTTATAATGTTATTTGTGTGAATGTATACGTGTGTAGTATAAATATAATATAACTTTATATAATTTAATAATTAGGAAATATAGAGGGTTTGCTACATGTGTGTGTATTGTTATCATGTTATAATAACATTTTGTTATAAAGTCATTGATTAAAAAAATAAAAAATAAAAAGCTAGCGATTCTTCAAACATTTGATTCGTTAAGTAGACATATAGAGTATTATTTATATATCTATGGATGAGTGTAGATTTTTAGGTCAATAATTAAGACAATGCACGTGGGTTAAGTTTTGTCATTTAGTTTAAAATATTTTTATAAAAATAGTGACAAATAGATAATCACAATTGCATAAAAAGACAACATTTTATACAAATTTTACAAAATAAAATGATTACACTTACCTACATTGATAATAAATAATAAAAACTCATAATAATATCAAAATATGAAAACTTGTAAAAGGAAATAGTAAAAGGTCATGTATTTGTGTGATTTTTTTTTTGTCAATAACTAAATATATATGTAAGTTTTTTATATTAAATTTTATTTAATTTAAATTTTTTAATAACTACCACTGCACACCTTTGATGCAATAGTTACTCCACAAGTATAAGTGCTTGTGAAGAGTGGTGGGTAAGGGTCGGGATTCAAGTCTTCAGAAAGGAGCTTCACACACACATACATTTAGATTAGTTGCAAACTCCCTTTTATTATTGAGTTGTGTTAAGGGGCATTATAAGGTACCCGTTAACTACAGCTTATTGTACTTTTTTTTTTTTTTTTTACAGCTTTATATCATTTGTTTAGAACTTTTAAGTTGTGAAGCCAGTGTTATAAAGAGATAAAAATATTAAAATAAATTTTGAGGTTAGTTATATGCCTTCCTTTTTTATAGACTAAATTTTTTTATTAAATGAAACCACGTTAATACTACCTTAACAACAATACTCGCTAACATTTGCCTTTATTATTAAGAAAACGCAAAAGTTTCGGTAGCGTTTGTCCAAAATAGGTGATTGTAGTGGAGGAGCAGTTGTAACTCCTAAACGGATGTGAACGTCACTTCCCACCACCTCTTCTCCTCTTCTTCTTCTTCTTCGTCTTCGTCTTCGTCTTCAGGGACGTGGCTTGGGGCACGTGCCACTCCCACCCTGATGATATAAGCAACCCCAGTGGGCCATGGCCCATGTTCCACTTCACAGTTTCTGACTTGTCAGAGACCCAACAAAACCAAACCTAACAAACAAATATATATCTGCTTTTTTCGTATATGAGAGAGAGAGAGAGAGAGAGAGAGAGATAGATATAGAGAAAGAGAATATTGTGATAGTTATCTGGGCACCCATCTATTTAGACTTGAATACCCAAAATTACCCTTCTTATTGGAATTGAATGGATGTGGGTTTTTCTCTGAAACGGGTATGAAATAGGAATGCACTTTAATTTGTTATGTATAATTAGGACAAGTCTTGTGCGTCATCCTCTAATCTATGAGTCAAAAGATACCACACTTCACCAGTAGCTTATCCCTCTATATTTAATGTAATGGTGCTCGATATCACTAAACCTCATATATGGGTGGTGAATCATGGATACATCTAATATATCACTCAATGCAGTTTTTTTTTTTTTTTGATAAAACTTCTATTGCAAACAAAAAATCCAACGGGTTACAAATGAGAGCCACAGACAGTGGCTTGCTCCAAAGAGAATTACGTTAGAGCAACTAGAAGGAGCTGATCCCAATGTAATTGTGAATTTATTACTGCTTCCCAATTATTGAAAAATGTGTTTTTTAAAGGGAAAAAAAATGTTACATAACTGCAACGTGTACCATGCAGTATCAAGTCTACAATCTACATATATGTATCAAAAAGATTAATAAAAAAATAAAATAAAAGTCTTTTCAGAAAGAAAAGGACGTTGGCGTGGGAGTGTATTCCCTTATCTCATTCCCCTTCCCTTATATATGCGTGTGTGTGTGTTTCTCAAAAAAAAAAAAAAAAAAAAAGTCTTTTCAGAAAGAAAAGGATGCACCATAACTTCAACGTGTGTCATGCAGAATCAAGTCTAGAAGATATGTGTAAATTATGAATGTATGAGTCTTAAGGAATATAGCAAAAAAGAAGAGTCAGATGGAATACATATCATTTATCTAGCATCTTATTCTAACTCATGTGGAATCCAATTTAAAACATGACCAGTCCACAATCTCATTAAAAAAGAAAAAAAAAAATGACAACAACCTTTATAAGTACCTCACATGTAATTATTGTGACCAAAATTTATTTTCTTTTCTTTTCTTTTCTTTTGTATTGTTTTGTTAAAAAAGTGATTGTATGGTTGAATAAATGAGATGATAGTCAACTCATTAGATATCTTTTATGCATTTTTTTTAAATCATAATTTTAATAAAAATCTAGCAATTTTTAATTTATGCATTATTCATGGATCATTATTTTGGTTAAATTCTTTAATGTAGAATAAATGTTTAAAATTTTTATAACTCAATGAAATTTTAGATTTACACTAAATTTATGATATATTTTAAAGAGTAGAAATTTTAATTCTTAGTTACTAGTACTTGAGTGCATGATTTTTTTTTCCTTTTCCTTTTCTTATTTTTACTTATGAAAATGGTAGAAGGAATATTATAGCTAATACTATTCTTATTTGATAGAAGCTGTACTATCAAACGAAATAAAAGAGAGAAGGTTCCATTTTTACTTTTCTCTGGAGAATTTCAACTTATGATGTTCACTCTTGATCGCTTTATTATCAGACCAAGACATTAATCGGTTTTTGGTGTAAGCGGAGATTGAACCTCATATCTCTTATTCAACTATCAAAGATTTTACCAGTTGAGCTAACTGGAATCTACTCTTATTTTTACTTTATTGTGATTGTTTGATATTTAAAATTTAATAGTGTTATAAGTGAAAGAATAGAAATCATAAACTTGTCACTAAAAGTTTAGATATTTTTAGCATGTGGAGCATTCCATAGTGTGATATAGAAATAAAGAAAAAGAAAATTAAGAGAAAAGGCGAAAGAAAGATTAGAATTAACATGGTGCAGTTTAAAAACTTACATCTACAATAAAAAGAACTCTATATGGCTACAAGTTGTTATAATGAGTTTTTTTTTAATCACAAAGAACAAGTTTGACTATATAGGAATATATTAGGCTTAATATGGCAACCCTAATTAAAACCATGCTATTTTATGGTATTACAAATAATGATAGCTTATGGTACTACAAAACAATGATAGCCTATGGTATATTCAAGACCAAGATCTACTAATTTATGGAAATATCCTAATATATTTTAGGGTAAATTACAAAGTTGGTTCCTATCATTTACACTATATTTCAATTTAGTCTCTCTAACATTTTAATTGTATCAATTTGGTCTTTAACTTTTTCAGTGCCGTGTCAATTTCTCTGTCGTTATCCTTGGATGGAAAAAGCTGATATGTCAAATGGAATAATAAAAAATTATTTTCATACCATGTCAACAGCCTGTTCCACCAGATCAGATTAAAAAAAAAAAAAACCATATTAACCTAAAGTCTCTAATTTCGTTTCTTTTGCCTTACCCTCACTCTCACCCACACACTAGTCAAGATCAAATTGCTGACGATAGTGAGGATTCTGACGGCAAGGACAATGACAAGGATTCTGTGCCTCCGATTGAAATAGGATTGTTGACAATGAATGAACCTCTGACATTGTTGTTGTTGTCTTTACCAATTATGGAATCGTGCGAGGTATAGAACACGATTTCATAAGTTATGAATACTTTAAATTTGAGGCCAAAGAAGAAGAAGGGGAATAGGAAAGAGGATCGGAGTATAGGATTGGTTCAGTTGAGTGCGGAGTTAATGGTGGTGATGTAGGAGATGATTAAGATGGAGGTGAGAAGCTATATGATTAGGTTATAGAAGAAAAATGGAGCTGGGTTTGGGATTTGTATGGGTACATAAGTATGGGTATGGGTATGAGAGGTGAGGATGGGTTTAGGAACGTGGCTGTGAAGAGAATCAGAATTAGTACGATTGAATAGTTGTGACTTGTGAAGGCGATGAAAAAAAACTAGGTATTTGGTTTTTCTTGTGGTAGTTAGTGAATAAGTAAATGGATTGAGATAGAGAGAGGTTGAGGATGAATCCAAGCAAAGAGAATTTAGAACTTAGTAGAGACTTTGATGGAGCAGATTTTGAAAAGACTTAGACAGAGCAAAATGGGTTAGAATTTTCTGACCCGACCCAACTCAAAAAATACTTAACCAGAACCTGAATTTTAACCCGAAGCAAAAACGAGTTGACCCGTGACCCGACCCATGTTTTTGTGAGTCAACCCGACCCGAACTGCGACCCGACTCGAACCATTTTTTAAAACTTTTCTTTTTGGTAAAAAAAAAAAAAAACAATAATAATAAATTTAAGACAATATTGGTTTAATTGTTTGTTGTGAGTTTTAAGGAAACAATTGAGACATTTACATAACTGTATGCAAATTAATTGAAAAATAAACGATTGAGCATTCTGTAATAAGTAAAAATTTTTAGATATCAAATAGCAAAGTACATGCCAAAATAATCTGGTTACAGTACAGTTAAAAATATAGATTTAAAATTGTAGACATGTATGAAAAACATTCACAAGTGTGAAAATAATGAAGCCAAAGTATCAAATTAACATAAATTATGAATGCATAGACCTATTTTTTAACAATTTATGTTCAAAATAAATGGTTTTTCAAAATAAATTATGATATTTCCTAGAGTGTGTATTGCTTATCAATGATATGATATTCATAAAAGAGACCATGTATAAATAAGTAAACAATCAAACTCTAATAAATATCTCAAATTGAAATAGAGTACAAACCACAATTGACAATAAATTATAAAATTAATTTTCAAAATTGTAAATTTCTTATATGTTTTTATTCTTTGTCAAATGAATTATCCAATAAGTCATTTGTAATTTTGTTTTATATTTGGTATGTTGATATTGTGTAGAAATAAAACCTGTGTATTTTTTTACTTATCTTTGTGTTCTTTTGTTTTAGATAGCAATGTTAGGATTTGTATAATTTTAAAAATATTGAATAAATATTAATAAGTGTAATTCATTCTTGAAATAAGTGGTGAATTCAAAATAATGCATTTTACATTCTTGCATGACTTTCAAAACGACAAATACATGCTGTTTTCTTTAAAAAAAAAAAATTCATGTGAAAAATATGGGTCAATCCGACCCGCCCCGCCCGTTTTGCCATGTCTAAAAAGACTGAAGTTTTTATTTATGTTTGGCTTTTAGCCTTGTTCAGAGCTGCTATAGGAAACAAAAACATGCTACCACAAAGGAACAAAGAATAAAAAAAGTAAAAGAAAATCAATATATATAATTTCTTTTAATTTGATGTGGTAATACAATTGACTATTAATGTGGCATGAAATTTTTTATTTTTATTTTTTATTTCATTTGATACATCAGCTTTTTTCATCAAAGCGATTATGACAGGGACTAAATTGACATGACGCTGAAAAGGTTAGGGACTATATTGACACAATTAAAAATTTATGAACTAAATTGAAATATAGTGTAAATGATAAGAGCCAACTTTGTAATTTACCCTATATTCTAACATTCGCTACAAATGTAAAGTGAACAATTATGGAAAAATTGAGTTTGGAAGGAAAGTTTTTGCTGATGCACAACAAGATCAGTAGGCTGGATGCTTCGGATTTCAACGGCGACAATGATAATCTGATTGAAAACCTGAAGAGATGAACAAATAGTCAGAGGTGACCGGGGTGAACCAGCCAGAAACCCTCCGATGGTAAAGTCAGTATCTTCTCTATCCTTTTGAATTCCCAAATACTTGGAAAAATACTCTCGTACCTTTTTCATTTGGTGATCGTTGTTCTTATATAGTGTATGCCATAAGCAGTTATTCATTTGATAACTTCTCCTACATTGGAGGATGTCGGAAGGTTCGGAAGTAACTTCCATAACTGCTATGGAAGTTTCTTTATTAGGCCATACATTCTGTAACCGTCATTGGAGGTGGTTTCGTGGCGATGCCTTGATTGCGAATTTGTTCTGGAATGTGTATAAACTTCGTCCAGGGAATGTCTATAATGACCACGTTTGAAGTCACTACAGCTCGTCCAAGGGTCTTTCTAGACGGACGAATCTGCTATGGATGAGTTTACTAGGTCGAGGTATTTTCCCTTCTCCTATGGACGACCCCTACAGACGAGTATGGAGTAGGGTGCTTTTCTGGACACTATCAGTTGCCCCCTGTCCGTGGGTCGTCTAGAAAAACGTTGTATGGTGTTGTTCTTTGGACGCTTGTGTTTATGTCCACGTTCAAACACGCCACATGTCACGATCTTAGTAGTAAAGAGTCATGTCGACTCATCTTTCGAGGGGTGTGCCAGGTGTCAGCTCATGGTTGGTTGTGACGTTTTAGGTACTAAAGTCTTCGCCTATAAATAGTGGAATTCCTGAGCTACCCCCCTCATTTCTGAAAATTTCCTTTCCTGACACTCCTCGTCTTAGCACCTCATCTAGAAGTCTCCCGCGTCCATAGTCATCGTTTAGAGCCAGGTACTTTCCTTTACTCTTGTCCTTAGGTTTCAAGTTTCCAAAAATGACTGAAATTGTTATTTCCTCGTCTAGTAATAGTGTTGAAAAAGCTATAGACGAGTTTCATGATCCTAGTAGCTTTAGTGGGTCGAGTGACAGTAGCAGTGGTAGTAACGATAGTAGTAGTGGTGGGAATACCTCAGACGAGTACACGTCTGGGGTCCCTGGGGTTCCTCTAGAGGTTCTCCAAGAGGAGTTTAGGACGAGAACTGAGTCTGGGTCGAGGGCTGGAACCAGTGCTCCCTCGTTTACAGCTCAGGACGACGAGGAAATCGTCTATAGTTGTGCTTTAAATGTCCCGTCTAGGACAGATGACAAAAGGTTAGAGTCTCTGAAAGCTTGGTACCAAATCCCTGAAAACTTAAACCCTAGGTTACCCGTCTGTGGGGAATGGTGTTGCCAACCCCACTTTGGAGTTGGTATCTATGAGGCTTACCTTTTGGGGGGTTTGAGGTTGCCTCTCAATGCTTTTGCTAGGGAGTTGCTTTCTAGGTTAGGTTTGGCCATCTGCTAACTCAATCCTAATGCATGGAGACTAATAGTCTCTATGCAAGTCTTATGGAGGGAGGTCTTTGGGGGGGATCGTCCTCTTACTGTGGACAAGTTCCTTTATTGCTACAAGCCCTCTGAGATCAATCAATCCCCTAGCTTCCATCAATTCACAGCTAGAGGGGCAGATTACAGATTGATCAAGTCCTTGGTTACCTCAGACAGGAACTGGAAGACGGAGTTTTTCTTCGTCTCTGGCCCCTGGGCTGGGAAGCCAAGTGAAGTTGATAGGGATCCACTTGGTCCCTACACAAGAGAACTAGGAAACCTTCGTCCTGAAGGTATGAGGTCGTCTGTCCTAAGATGTTATGTATATTTGAGTTGTTTGTTCTCGTCTAACACTTTCTTTTCTCTTTTTCTCAGGTTTTAGACGACCTCACTTGAGCAAGTTCTACATTGAACGAGTTCAAAAGGCTCGTTTTTACGCTGACAGGACGTTCCATTTTCTGGTAAGCTTGAGACGCCTTGCAGCTTGGGGTCTAGGTCCAGAGCCGTCTGTTGAAGCCATTGCTCACGAACGTACTGTCCGTAGACGTAAGTGTGTTTTTGTGTTTTTGTGTTTTTTTTTTTTTATCCTCGTCCTTACTTTATTTATTCATTATCCTCATCCATTTTTGTAGGAATGGCTACAATGAACCAAAATAAAGGCAAGGAGGTGGTGGACGAGGTGGCTGGGCAGGGGGTTCAGTCCCAACCTCGTCCATCAGCTGGTGACAAAAGAAAGGCTTTGTCCAAGGGGGTTGATTTGGGAAAGCTTCCAAGTCGACGCAAAGAGAAAAGGGTCAAGCACGGTCCGTCCAAAACTGGGGTCGTCCAGTCCGGCTCTATACCTACTGTCCAGCAGACTCCCGTCCATATTGTTGACGACGAGCTCTTCGATCCTCCGTCTGTGCATGTGCCGTCCACAGTCCAAGCGCCTATTTCATCCCAGCCCTCTAGCCAAGTCCCTTTGAACCTTCTTGGAGATGAAGACTTAGCCTGGGAGAGGTTTGAGAGGGTTGTTACAGATCAGGACGTGGCGGCTTGCTACAACATGTCCTTGAAGGATTTTGAGCACTCTGGTGTTCATGACCTTTTTAAGGTGAACTTTTTATCTCGTCTTCCCTTTATTTTTTATATTGTCTTATCAATACATGTCTAAAAACGAATCTTGTGCAGGCCATGTCTTAGTTCATTGCTGCGTCCAGGCAAGCAACGGAACTGGACAAGACGAGGATCCTGTTGGAGAGGAGAGTTCAGGAAGTCAAAGACGAGAGCAAGAGATGGGCTGAAGTGGCGGCTAAGGCCAAGGACGAGGTGAAGGAGCTGCAAAACCACGTGGAGGAGCTGAAGACGGATGTTATAGAGAAGGACACTCGTCTTGATCATCTTCAGAAGAAGAATGACGAGTTGAGTGCCCTTCTTGAAAAGGCTAAGAGAGACGCGGTTGCAGAGTTCAAGGCGTCCAAAGAGTACACTGATTCTTTGGACACCAACTATGCAGCCGGGTTTGAAGATTTTAGGAAGGACGTCATGGAGAACTTTCCCAACCTCGACTTTAGCTCTATAAAGCTCAACCTCAGTGGTGCTGCTTCAAGCTCCCTTCTCCAGACGAGCTCTGAGGACGTTAACATTGAGGACGACGCCAGCACTCAGCCAACCCAAGACGACCCTAGTGCTGATCCTCCTCAATGAAGACTTAGCTTTTCTCTGTATTTTTTGTTTTTATTTGAGCCATTGTTTAAGACTTTTAAATGTAATGCAAGTACATTTTCTCCGTCCACAGTTCTAGGACGGTTTTTTAAACAATGTTGAGGGTTTTTGGACGTTGGTTGTCCACCCTTTGTGGCTAATGAATGCATCTTTGCTTATTTTTCAGTCATTGTATGGATGAACTTATTTTGCACTCCAATGATGTTTTGGCTCGTCCATTTTAGGGATTTGTTCACATTCAGCTAAAAAAGTAAACTTTATTCGCTCGTCTATGAGTGTTGATTCCAACATTGTTTTTCGCCTGTTTTTTGGACGAGAGCTAGCCTATGGACGAGTTTCCAGTTTTTGCTTAACTTTTTTCACTCATCCAAATTTTGGCTGTTTCAATTGACATCCCTTGGATTGTGTTTCCTAGTCCACGGCTGGGTTAGGTTATTCCTCGTCCATGGCTGGGTTAGCACATTAAGGCACCAATTCGTCTGCTGATTGGAGGGACGTGCCTCATTCTTGCTTTATCCTTGTGTAAGGAAAGCTTTTGGACGATACATGCGTCAGCTCGTCTCTTGGTTTGGACGAACTTGCCTTATTTTTGCTTTATCCTGTTCTAAGGAAAGCTTGTGGACGAGACATCCTTGTGTCCAAGGATTTTCCTCGTCTTTAGTTCATTTTCACACATACTCAGATGTACTTAAAAATACATCACATATTGTTAAGAAAATGTAAACATTCGTCCATAGGAATGGCACATGCTTGAGAGCTAGTTCCTTTAGGGAATTACAAACGTCTTAACACAAAGTAGTTCATAAGTAATACACAGCTAAAACATTAGTAGTAAGCATATATTAGAAAACTACTTTCGGACATCCATGACGTCTGATGCTCATTCATGGTTTTTATTGATAGTATCTTCTCAAATGTTCAACGTTCCAGGGGTGTTCCAGCTTCCGTCCATCCAGAGCTTCCAAATAGTAGGATCCTTGCCTTTTACAGTTAATAACCATGTAAGGTCCTTCCCAATTTGGTCCCAGCTTTCCGTGAGCAGGGTTTCTGGTGGCCAAGGAAACCTTCTTTAGGACGAGGTCCCCTATGTCGAAACGCCTGGGTTTGACCATGGCATCATAGTGTTTGGTCATTAAGTTTTTATACATTGTCGTTCTTTGCTCCGCGTTCACCCTTACCTCGTCTATGAGATTAAGGTTGAGACGAAGCTGGTCCTCATTGTCCTCGTCTTGATACTTCATCACTCTATGGGTGGCCATGTGCACTTCCGCAGGTATGACTGCTTCGCTCCCGTAAGCCAGTTTGAAAGGAGTTTCCCCTGTGGGGGTCCTTGCTGTTATTCTGTAAGCCCAAAGAACGCCTGGTAGTTCATCTGGCCATACACCTTTTGCCCCGTCAAGCCGAGTCTTGATGATTTTCAACAAGGATCGGTTTGCTACTTCTGCTTGGCCATTTGCCTGTGGGTGAGAGGGCGACCTCGTCCAAATTCTTCACTAGCATATCGTCTACATAAACCTCCACATTTCGTCCTATTTACAGCTGAAACATCTGATTAACCAGCCTTTGGTAAGTTGCCCTGCGTTCTTTAAACCGAAGGGCATCACCTTATAACAAAACAATCTTTGGCTCGTTACAAAGGATGTCTTTTCCTGGTCTGCTTCGTCCATCTGTATTTGGTTATAGCTCGAGAAAGCGTCCATGAAGCTTAACAGCCGATGTCTAGCTGTTGAATCCACCAATTGATCGATGCGTGGCAAGGGGTAGCTGTCCTTGGGGCAAGCTTTATTCAAATCAGTGAAGTCCACACACATTCTCTACTTGTCGTTTGCTTTCTTGACCATCACCGCATTGGCCAGCCACTCTGGGTAATAGACTTCCCGAATAAACTGAGCTGTCTTCAACTTCAGGACTCCTTCTTTAATAGCCTTATCCCATTCTGGAGCAAAAACTCTTTTCTTCTGACGGACGGGCTTGTAAGACGGACATACATTCAATCGATGTGTGATGACACTCGGATCAATTCCCGGCATGTCTTCGTGACTCCAAGCAAACACATCCACACTCTTTTGTAAACAATGGACGAGGTCTTGCTTTGTTTCATTCTTCATGCTTGTTCCTATTCTAGTGAACTTTTGGGGATCACCCTCGTCCAAAAGAATGTTTTCCAGCATTTCGGTAGGCTCTGCAACGATTCTCCTTTCCTCTATGTTCATCGTCTGAGCTTCCTTGTCCATGGCCAGCATGGCTAGGTAGCATTCTCTTGCTGCTAGCTGATCTCCTTGAACCTGCCCCACCCCATGTTCTGTAGGGAACTTAACTGACAAGTGGTAAGTGGACGTCACTGCCTTCCAACTGTTCAGGGTAGGTCTCCCAATGATGGCATTATATGAGGACGAACAGTCCACTACAAGGAAATTTACTTCTTTGGTTATCTGTTGTGGATGTGCCCCCACCACCACAGACACCGTAACTATCCCCATCGGTTGTACCTTCATTCCTCCAAACCCTACCAAGGGTGAGTTCACCGGGCGGAGTAAATCTCGTCCAAGGTTCATTTGCTGGAAGGTGGGGTAATACAGGATGTCCGCCGAACTGCCATTGTCAACTAGCACCCTCCTGGTCGTATAACCTGCGATGAGCAGGGTAATAATGATAGCATCGTCATGGGGGTGGTGAAGTCTTGCGGCGTCCTCGTCTGTGAAGGTGACAGGCTGTTCCTCAACTTCCCTCGTCCTGACAAGTTGTCCTGAGAGTTGAACGTTCTGCACTACCTTTAGGTATGTCTTCCGAGACCTAGAAGTTTGCCCTGTCAGGCTTCCTCCTACGATTACTCTTATTTCTCCCAGCAGAGGTCGGGGCGCATCCTCCAGCTTTCCTTTCAACTTTTCATCCTTCTGATCTCGTCCAAGGAAGTTCCTCAATTTTCCCTGCCTGATGAGGTTTTTTATCTGCTGCTTCAAATCAAAACACTTATCTGTGTCATGCCCATGGTCTCTGTGAAAACGACAATATTTATTCCTGTTGTGCTTGTTGGGGTCTCCCTTCATCTTTTCTAGCCATTTCAGGGACGGATCGTCCTTGATCTGCATGAGTACTTGGTCAAGTGGAGCATTCAGAGACGTGTAGTGCTGACTTCTTCCTGAAGACGAAACTGGCCGCCTGTTATCTTGATCCCTTTTCTCCCCAGTGTGGGCCTTCTTTGGACGAGTGGCCTGCTCCAGGTGACGGGGTTTGTCTCCTTCCCTTCTTTCGGCTATCTTCCTCTTCTTGGCTATGATCGCATCTTCTGCATTCATGAAATTTTGGGCCGAATGGACGAGCTCAGCCATGGTCTGAGGCTCTTGTTCATAGAGCTTATGGATGAACAAATCAGAATTGACCCCATTGTGGAAGGCTGCTAGCAGTAGTTTGTCGTCCATTTCGTCCACAGTGAGGGCTTCTCTGTTGAAGCGAGTAATGAAGGACCACAAGCTCTCATTTTCCCCTTGCTCAATTGTTAACAGATTGGACGAGGAACGCTTATGCCTTTGTCCGCCAATAAAATTGTTGACAAATAGCTTACTCAACTCTTCAAACGAACTTACAGAATTTGGAGGTATTTTGCTGAACCATACTCGTGCCGGTCCTTTAAGTGTGGTAGGGAAAGCCCTGCACATGATCTCGTCTGGAACTCCTTGGAGATGCATTGTAGTTTTGAAGGTCGCAATGTGATCGCATGGGTCATGCGTCCCGTCATACGAGTCTAAGGAGGGCATCTTGAACTTGGCAGGCAGGGGATGGCTGTTGATGGAAGCTGAGAAAGGGGAATCCGTTCGGTGAACCAAGTCTTCCACGGGATTCGTCCTCCTCATGTTCTCCCTCATTTCATCCATGGTTTTACGCATTTGGTCCATTTCCCTCTCCAAGTGTGGCACCCTTCGTGAAACGGTACCCCTCGATTGGCCTTCGGGGTCGGCGCTTTCCTTAATCTCTTGACTCTGGGCTTGTCCCTCCTCGAACCTCTCTTGACGACGCCTCCGCGAGTGAATCTCCCTAGTCAACTCCTGGTTCTGACGGGTTAACTCTGCCACGGCGGCTGCCATGGATTGTATGTGTTGGATGGCAGGCTGCTGAGCGACTGGCGCTGACTGTCGATCGCGGTTGGGATCGCTGGAGGCATCCCTACTTTCTTGGTGGCCTGGGCTGGTAGCCCTTGATCTTGTCCGAACCATACAGCCTTTTGTTGGAGGAAAGTAATGGTTAGTACAAACTTACGTTTCCCACAGACGGCGCCAATTGATGATGCACAACAAGATCAGTAGGCTGGATGCTTCGGATTTCAACGGCGACAATGATAATCTGATTGAAAACCTGAAGAGATGAACAAATAGTCAGAGGTGACCGGGGTGAACCGGCCAGAAACCCTCCGATGGTAAAGTTAGTGTCTTCTCTAACCTTTTGAATTCCCAAATACTTGGAAAAATACTCTCGTACCTTTTTCATTTGGTGATCGTTGTTCTTATATAGTGTATGCCATAAGCAGTTATTCATTTGATAACTTCTCCTACATTGGAGGATGTCGGAAGGTTCGGAAGTAACTTCCATAACTGCTATGGAAGTTTCTTTATTAGGCCATACATTCTGTAACCGTCATTGGAGGTGGTTTCGTGGCGATGCCTTGATTGCGAATTTGTTCTGGAATGTGTATAAACTTCGTCCAGGGAATGTCTATAATGACCACGTTTGAAGTCACTACAGCTCGTCCAAGGGTCTTTCTAGACGGACGAATCTGCTATGGACGAGTTTACTAGGTCGAGGTATTTTCCCTTCTCCTATGGACGACCCCTACAGACGAGTATGGAGTAGGGTGCTTTTCTGGACACTATCAGTTTTCAATGCTAGCTAGGAAAGTCTACAATGCTCATTAAATAAATTAAGATCAACGCTTAAAAAAAAAACTGTATGATCAACGCTTAATAAAAACTGTCTAAGAGGAAGAATCTCTTGAAGAGTGTGATGCACATGAAAAACGCAAAAACAATTCTAGTGCTATGGGAAAAATCTATTATGTGCCAGACGCATGAGATACCAACTCTAGAACACATGCAGTTACTTCTCCAATATGTGTATTGTGTGGAGCAAAGATTTATGGAAGTCAAATAGTAGGTCAAGCGTGTTTTCAAAACGAAACTGCTGCATGAGAGCTTTCAGCCTAAAGGGACCTAGATGTAGATTTAAGGAGTTTAAGTATGATGAAGTCCTATGGATCATTGAGGAACATGAGGAAATGGTCTCAAAGTGCATTTGGTGTGCTACTTGGGTAAAAGAAAACACCAAAAGATGCTTGAATAATCATAGCACAACGACTGAATGAGATTGTTAAAGGTCGTATGAATGTCGCATTGACACCATTTAAAAAAAAAAAAGAAAAAAGAAAAAGAAAAAGAAAGAAAGATTAAGAGAGAACAAGCGAAGGTAAGAGGTGAATTGAGGTGGTTTAACATGAAGGCTTACATCTAGGGTAGTCGAAATAACTACATTTTGCAATACTAAATTTTTTGAGTAATGCTAGGGGCACATTATTTTTCATATCCAAATTCACACCCTGCTTATGTGTCAACTCTTGATTTACACATAAGCCGGGTGTAAAATTGAGTCTAGGAAGGGGTGCGTTCCCAACATTTCTCAAATCACATTTCTCAAATCATTTATTACAATATATATATATATATATATATATATATGATAAATCTAAGATAATATTATTCCATGAAAATTTTTAAAGCATGATCTTACTCCATTACAAGAATATTCTTATAGATTCTAACACATCTCCCATGTTAAATTTATGATGCCAACAAAAACATTCTTGGCAGAATATGTCTTCTTTAAACAATTGGCTGTAATTTAACATGATACTCCTTGAGTTATGGACCTCATTGGGTCAATTGTGTTTGGTTGGAGGGAAAATATTTTTCAACCTTAAAATATTTTCAGGTGAAAATATTTTTCAAAATAGATGTTATTTTCAAGTATTTGGTTGTATTCTTGGAAGTATTTCTAAAAATATTTTCCATTGTTTGGTTGTGTTCTTGAAAATGCTATGGAAACATAGTTTCTTATATTTTCTCAACTTCCAATCACATAAATAAATTTTAGATTAAAAAATCGTGTTCAGGGTCTGGTAGTGGTGGCGACTGGCAATCACCAGACACCGGCGGCAGTAGTTGGCTACTTGAGACCGAGTATGTTAGTGGGGGATTGTGGTTGGGTGGCATACAGTTAGGGTATGAGGGTGGTGGTTTGGTTAATGAGTTTTGGGTGACATTGGAAATGGTTTACAAAAAATGAAGTGTTAACCAATTCCACCATAAGTGTTTTTATTTTACGGTTAACATGAAAACATTTTCCTTTATTCTAAACACCCGAAAATGCAAAAAATATTTTCTGAAAATCAATTTTTATCGAACCAAACACAGCTAAGCTCCATTTCTTTTACTGTAAAATATTTTATGGAAAATATTTTCAACATTTTATCTTGTTCATTTTGTTGTAAAATGTTGATCAAATTGAAAACATTTTCAATTGACCCTAAAATGTTTTGTAAAATTTTGTAAAATATTTTATAAAAATATACATGGCAAAATATTGTACAAAAATGAAGGCGCCCCCATTTGCCAGCCATCAATGTTCACTAGGAGGTACTGATTTTAGTAATTTGTCCTTCGAAAATTTTATATCACACCAAACATCTAAAAATGTTTTTGAAAATGTTTTTACAGCAAAACAAACTAATATTGGCACCACATAATTCATCAGGCAACAGGTAAACAGATCATCCAGAGAGCATAGGAATTCTCTAAACTAGTCACTAACTTGTGCTATACACGGGAACCTACCTATTTGTGAGGTAGACTAAAATAATTTTATAAAATCTTAAATTGATTAAGAAACTACACCATTGCATGATTTGCTTTTGTATGACTTCAATTTGTGTTATAATTTGACGAAGAAGCCATTGCTTGAACATGCAATGACTTAAAAATAATTTGTTAGATAATTTCAAACATTGAGGCAAAAAAATAACTCAAAAATTCAGATATTAAAAATTTTGAAAGACCAAAAAATATTAAAAAAATCAGATGATTCACTGCTTAGAAATTATTGAAAAAAACAAAATATATATGACTAAACAATAGAGAAATATAAGAGAAAGATAGATTACATTCAAAAGAATAATTTTAATTGTTGCAAGTTGTTTATCTTATAAAAAACGGATAAAGAGTGTTTGGTGGTTCATGTGAAAAATTTTCTTTTTAAAAAATACATGAAAAACCATAAAATAATTTTTTTTAACAAAGTAGAGAAGAAGAAAATAATATAAGAAGAGTTCGTACCTCAACTTGGCTTTAAAAAAAAAAAAAATTGGGGTTTGTATTGCTTTTATAGTGTTCATGATTAACCTTGCCAATTTGGAGATAAATTATCAACGTTTGAGTTTGAGTTTGAATATAAGTTGGACTTGTTAGAGAGATAGAGTTTCACTTCTTGTTAAGTTTGGACTATATAAAAATAATTTTATTTAAATAAAATGAATTTGAGTTTGAGTTTAAGTTTAAGTAGGACTTGTTAGAGAGATAAAATTTCACTTTTTGTTAAGTTTGGATTAGACAAAAATAATTTTGTTTTTTAAAAAAATGATAATGAAGAGTTTGAGTTTAAGTTGGAATTGTTAGAGAGATAGAATGTTTGAGTTTGAGTTTGAATTTAAGTTGGACTTGTTAGAGAGATAGAGTTTCATTCCTTATTAAGTTTGGACTATACAAAAATAATTTTATTTAAATAAAATGAATTTGAGTTTGAGTTTAAGTTTAAGTAGGACTTGTTAGAGAGATAAAAATTCACTCTTTGTTAAGTTTGGATTAGACAAAAATAATTTTGTTTTTTAAAAAATGATAATGAAGAGTTTAAGTTTAAGTTGGAATTGTTAGAGAGATAGAGTTTCACTCCTTGTTAAAATTGGACTAAACAAAAATAATTTTATTTAAATAAAATGATAATTTTATTTAAATATTGTGCTGGCGTAGAAAATTATGAGAGTTTCAGAGGGTTATAAAAATAATTTTATTTAAATAAAATACATTTGAGTTTGAGTTTCAGTTGGACTTGTTAGAGAGATAAAGTTTCACTTCTTGTTAAGTTTAGATTAAATAAAAATAATTTTGTTTTAAAAAAATGATAATAATGAGTTTGAGTTTAAGTTGGACTTATTAAAGAGATAGAGTTTTATTCATCGTTAAGTTTTGACTAAACAAAAATAATTTTATTTAAATAAAATGATAATTGTGAAATTGTGAGAAGTTCAGAAGTTTCAGTTTTATATTATTGACGTGAAAAATTGTGAGAGTTTAGTAGAATTTGGATATGTATATATATATATATATATATATAATACAAGGGACACAAGTGTCTTTGAAGAAAATGGGGTGTCCAATTGATCAAGTATGGGCGTCCAAATTGCACAAAATAATGTCGTTTTGTTGGACAGAAAAGACCTGAAAAAATAATTAAATTAAAAAAAGGAAAAAAAGAATAGTAGAAGACTTAAGAGAGTTTGTCATTGTAGTACATGCAAGTGGAATGAAAGAGAAGGACAGAGAGAAAGAAAGAAAGAGCAAAAAGAAAGAGAGAGAAAAGAGAAGAAAAAGGGTCAGTTTGCTGAGGTCTGACAAAGCCACCACCCCATTGATGACCGCCACGCACCTTCTTCTCTCTTAGCTTCCTCTGCCGCCGCCTCTTCATCCCTCTTCCACACTGGTCCTTTCTCTGTTATTCTATTCCCCATAGATACCTATACTTCTACTAATTCTCCTTAAATTTCTTTTGTTTGAGGTTTTATTAATCTTGGGGTGTGTGAAAATCTGTACTCAAAAGACTTTTTTTTTTTTTTTTAAAGTATTTGCAAGGATCAGGTAGAGTTTTTGATTGTGTTTTGTGCTCTTCTCATGTGCATAGATAGATATAGGGTGCTCTGATCAAAGCAGTGAACTTGGTTTTTCCAGTTGGTGAGAGATGGGACTGAATTTCTCTACAAACTCACTGCAATTTTACTGAACCCAAAAAAAAAAAAAACCCAATTTCCCTGAAATCTCTCTTACTCTCAGATTGAGACCTCACCTTTCTGCACCTATCCACGTCCGACACTCGTACATACTCATCTTTCCAGATAGCACAGAAAAAGCAGCTAGCTCTTTTTTCCCTAAACTTTATTTTTCACTCTTTCTTTACCTTCTTTATTAGAGAGAGAAACGGCTGGGATGATGAAAACCTTGGGTGATTTTTTTTTAAATATAGAGAGATTGAGTTCTTATTAGAATTTATTTTTCTTTGTTTTTTTTCTCTGGTGTATATTTGGTAATGAAGTTGAAGTGCCTTGGTTTTGTGGTGGGTAGGTAGGTGGGAACGATAGGATTGCAATTTGCATGCACACAAAGAGTAACGATGGGCGTTAGTTTTTTGCACTGTGTA
Organism: Lithocarpus polystachyus; assembly: GCA_033629205.1. Classification (NCBI taxonomy): domain Eukaryota; kingdom Viridiplantae; phylum Streptophyta; class Magnoliopsida; order Fagales; family Fagaceae; genus Lithocarpus; species Lithocarpus polystachyus. The sequence goes on from CM066166.1 coordinate 54,014,088, forward strand.
GATTCTCAAAGCCTAGAGACAGACACGTTGAGTTTCCAAAACTGAAACGCTCCAAATTAAGAGTCCACTTCCCCCAAAACCTGCATGCGAACCAAAGCCAAAACCTTCACAATATATAGACAAAACCCACAAGATAAATCACACCCACCACCAAAAAGGAACAAAAGATTTGGACTTTTAAGGCTTTCGATTGACAGAGAGAGATGCAGCAAGAGATTAGAGATGGAGAAGGATCAGAAGACATGAAGCCACAAAATCAAGACCAAAGATTGAAGCCTATGCAACTGGAAAATCAGCAGCAACAACAGCCTCAGCGGCCTCAGAAATGCCCTCGCTGTGAGTCTCTCAACACCAAGTTTTGTTATTACAACAACTATAGCCTGTCTCAGCCGCGTTACTTCTGCAAGACTTGTAGAAGGTATTGGACTCAAGGAGGAACCCTCAGAAACGTTCCTGTTGGTGGTGGTTGTCGAAAGGGAAAGCGTGCTAAAACCTCATCATCGTCGTCGTCTAGCGAGAATTCAAGGTCTCAGCAGCCACAACAAGCAGTACAACAACAAAATTTGACAAATCCACCTGCTGTAATTCCTTCTAATCCAGTTATCACAAGAAGTCCAGCTCTAAGGACTAAAGAACATGGTAATTTCGCTTCACCTTCCGCACCATCAATCCCTTCAATTTCACCATACTATGCGGCCTTGTCTTCTTTGGCAGCAATTCAATCTTTGAATCAATCACAGACTTACAGTCAAGCTCTCGGTGTTGGAGATGATTTAGGGGGTTCTTCAAATTTGAGTCTGCTACAGGGTTTTAGTGTCCCTTCTTTTGGGTCACAACAGCAGCAAAGGCAAATTCAGCAAACCCAGTTTTATCAAATGGGTAACAGAGATAGAAACATGGAACATCTCTATCCGACTGAAGAAACTTTGATTCAATCAAACAGGCCTACAAGTTCTTCTTCACAGCATGATTGGCATCATAGCTTTATCAACAATACAAACAATCAAACGGCCTCTGATTCTGCTTTGTGGACTATGAGCACCGCCACCACAACCACCACAACTGGTAACACTAACAACAATAACAACACTGGCTCTACTTTGAATCCAAGTCAGTGGCCTGATCTGCCAGGGTATGGCCCACGTTCGTGAGTCGTGACCAATTTCAGCCATTCTTAGAAGCTTCCTCCAGCTTCAAAGATCAAACAACTGCATAATTTTTAGGCATTCTTTGCCGTTTATGCACACAAAAAAAGGCCCATTGGATCTCTAATATGTTTACCCTTTTTGTTGTCTTCTTGGTTTACTTTGGATGGTATAGGGTATAATTTGGTTCTTCATGGAAAACAAGGATTGGTGAGAATTTTGTGATGTGGGTATTCATTGTGAGTGGGAATAGCGGCAATAGCCTTTCTTCTTTTTATGTTATAGAGAATTTCTGGGTTGGGTTAGGTTGTTTTGAACTTTATAAGTTGATTAAAGTTGATACTAAGATATATGTTTGAGATTTTGTTTTGTTGCTCTACTTTTTTACTCTTTTTGTGTATATATAAATCAATTAAATCCCGAAAAGAATGGCTTTGCTTTGTAGTTAATTAGGGTTTGTTAAAAAAGAGGTCAAAAAGAGATATATAGTCGAAGATATTGCAGAATGCATGGATGGGGTAGCTTATGTCTTTGTGGAAAGGTCGATGGACAAGATGGTTCTTTTTCTTGTGCAGTGGAATGGGCTGACCGACTATTCAAACGCCAAAGGCTTTCTTCATTTTAAAGTTCCAAATGCTTTTTCTTCCATCACTTTAAAGTTTCAGATGCTTTATTAATCGTTTATATTTCTTTATTTGTTTTTGTCATAATGATAATAGATGCTTAATCCTTCACTCATGCTTTTTCATACATCATGGTGAATTGCTAGTGAGGATCATGTGACAATATATTCGTATTTGCGCTGTTGCGGTTGACATATGTACAATCAAATGGCTAAAAATAGAGTAATAGTAATAGTGGCGTGCATGGAGTATTTCTTCTGATTACCATAAGAACACGTAAAAGTAAAGTCAAAAAAGTGATCTCAATGGCTTTGGTTGAGGAAGCAGGCACACCTGAAGCACTATTGTGGATTACTGAACACTCTCTATTGAACCAAACAAAGAAATCAGTTACTATGTTGTATATAGTTAGACCTTGTCCGAGGCGGTTTAATTACATACAATTTTCTTAAACCAAGAAAGAACGGGCTTTGGTTTACTTATATCATATGAAGGACTAGAAATGGTGGATGTTTTGGTTTCCGAGTAAAAAGCATATCTTTGGTCTGCCATAGTGAGATCTCTGCCCTGAGAAATAATAGCAGTGAGACCTCTTCTGGATACTCCCGTCACTTATTTGCCGTACATCAAACAAAACTGAGTATAAACATGCGTTACTGTTAATGTATAAGGTCATAAATTTATCATCAATTTGAAGAAATAATTTATGAAAATTTGAAAATTTTATTATTTTATAAAAATTTGAAAAAACTGTTAAAAAGTTAAAATTTTTATTTTTTCATAAAAAATTTTATAAAATGGTTTAGTAATATATACTCTAAGGGTATATGTATGTTAGTAAGACTCATATACATACACGCTAAAAAAAAAAAAAAAGATTACCTTTAACCTTTAATAAGCTTGGCAGTCCACAATTCATAAAAAAAAAAAAAAATAGTAAATTTCATTAATATACCCACAAAATTGGGTTAATGTCAACTAAATTCAAGATTTTTTTAAAATTGATCAATTTGATCTCTAAAATCAATTTAATCCCTTTATACTATTAAGAAAAATAACTAAATGGCTTAACAGTGTTTAGGGACTAATTTGTCTTTATGGATCAAATGGGCTAGTTTTGAAAGTTTTGGACCTAATCGGCAAATAGCCCAAACATCAGGATATGTTAATATATAGAATTTACCCAAAAAACTTATAGCTTATGCAGTGGATCTAAAATACCCCATTAGTTGTGAAACAATTCTTCCACCCAAATAACAGAGAGTATACCATGCATCCGGTCTATCTAGACATAGAAATATTGAACTCGAAATGAATTTGAAGAAAAATGCTCGACCTGGATAAAAATGGGTTACCTTGTAACCTGACCCAATTTTTTTCTAGGTTGGATTACATCAAGTGATCAAATTGTATGACCCGTGACCCAACTCATTTTCTATACTTTCTTAAAAAAAAAAAAAAGAAGAAAGATGATGAGATATGTTGGGCTAAGTGTAATTGGTGTAAAAGTTTACATGGCAGATAACAATTCTTTAGAATGAAGATTTTCAGTACTAGATTTACTACTAGTGTTGAGTAGGTTAAGGTGCAATTCATTTTAAATATTTAGAAGAAATTATACTTCAAACCTTAAACTATACGCCTTCTGTATTTACTTTTTAAACTATGAAGATGCACACTTAATCCCTTACTCCCTAAATTATGAGAGTACACACTTAGTCCCTTAAACTATTACTTGAGTAGCACTTTGCACCTCATCTCATGGGTAATAGTTTAAGGAAATAAGAGCATTCGTATCAGTTTCTCTAAAATTTTCTATTTATTTTAGCATAAGAACTTACATTTTCTATTTTACACAAACACTTTAAAAAATACTCACATAAATTATCTATTATACCCTCTATTTTCTTTAAATAATATATTTTATTTTTTTTATTATTATTTTACTTACCCACGTCAACACACACACACACACACACACATACACACAATTTCTTTCTCCCTCTCTCTCTCTCTCTCTCTCTCTCGCTCTAACCGGCCTCGATGGCTTAAATCAGCAAATCTGAAAACTCTCTCTATCCGAGTTACATCTCTCTCGTGGCAATGGCGACAGTAGCGGTTAGCCACCATGGCAAAGGCGACGACAGCAGCAGTGGCTTGGATTTTGGGTTTTCTCAAATCTGAAAAGACTCTCTCCACCAAAGCCTCATCGACACTATCTCTCTCATGGCAGTGGCGATGATAACGGTGAGCCTCCATGGCAGAGGCGGCGACTTAGGTTTTGGGTTGATTTGGGTTTCTGTTGGGTTTGGTTTTTAGTTGATTTTTTTTTTTTTTTGGTTGATTTTGAATTTGGTTTGAGATGGGTTCGAGTTTATTTTGATTTGATTTGATTTCCATTGATTTTGGGCTGATTTTGTGTTTGGATTAAGATGATGTTGTAATGGGCAGTGGGTGGTGGGTGGTGCTAGGTTGCAGTGCTGCTGGGCTACCTTGGTGGGTGGAGATTTTGGGTGGTCTTTCGTATTACTTCTTTTTCCTCTTCATCCTTCTTCTTCTTCTTTTTCTGGAGATTGAAGAGAGTCAAGGAAGAGAGAGATCTGATGAGGGTGAGAGAGGAGAGAGGAAAGAGAAAAAAAAGATAAACTAATCAAATAGAGAGCAACAGTAGCCGGTTAAATATGCACGCTGTAGCAAAAATGGATATGTACAGTATAATAGATAGTTTAGAGAGGCAAGCGTAGAAGGTGTATAGTTTACGCTGACTGGTGTGAATGCTATAAGCGTGTAATCTCATAGTTTAGAGGGGTTAGTGTAGAAGGTGTATAGTTTAAGGGGGTGTAAAATATACATTTTCATAGTTTAAAAGAAGGGGGTAAAATGTAATTTTCTCAAATATTTATTTATACTTCTTTACTGGATATGCTATATTTTTTTTAAATATTTTTTTATTTAGTTATCTTTCTATGTAATATAGCTTCATTATTATTTTACATTCTATAGGAACATATGCATCTAAGAATGCTGATAACTTGACATAGTACATGACATTTAGTTTTTTATTATTATTATTTTTTTAGGGTGGTGATATCATTAGTGAAATTTGATTTGCGTTAAACTTAATAATCTATGTATTATTAACATTTTATTTTTGAGTATTTTGTTTTGTTTTTGTTTTTTTACATTTAGTATATATTTTAGGAATGGCAACGGGTCGGGTTCGGGGCGGGTTTTTGGATGCCCGGACCCGACCCACGGGTCTTCCCCTAATACCTGAACCCGGCCCGTTTAATAAACGGGTCTTTTTTTTAGCCCCAAACCCGGCCCGTCGGGTCCCGTCGGCTCCGACAGCTAGTTCAGGGCATCTTTGCAAAACAATCTTAAAAAAAAAAAAAAAAAAGAGAGAGTTTCTCTTTCAAACGTAGATTCACGTAGATTCACATAGATTCAAAGAATCACAAACACATGAACCCCAAAAAAAAAAAAAAGTTTCCCTTTCAAACACAGATTCACAAACATAGATTTACAAAATCACAAACACAAACTCAGATTTGAGAGAGGATATGAACCAAAAAAAAAAAAAAAAAAAAGAGTTTCCCTTTCAAACATATAGATTCACAAAATCACAAACACAAACTCAGATTTGAGAGAGGCCATGAACCCGAAAAAAACGAAAAAAACAAAAAAAAACCCAAAATAAAAAATGGAGAACTCGGTCCAATTTTTCGTGGTGCTTGATGCTTGATTGTGGCTGGGCTTATGCGAGGATTTTCTTGGTCGCTTGAGGGAGGGCTCGCGTCAGTTGCGTGGGGGCCGTGGGGCTTGACTTGAAGCTTGATCACTTGAGGGAGGGGCGGAGGGCTTCAGTCGCTGGAGTGCTACAGCGCCGGTGAGATTGTGAGTGAGTGAGTGTGCTGCGTGCAAGAGTGGTGAGCGAAAAGAGAGAGATGAGAGGCGGCTGAACTGCTGAAGTCTGAAGAAAATGTGAGTGTGAGGTGAAGTAGGGTTGGGTTATAACATATATATATATAGTAGGGTATTTTAGTAAATATACATATATATTAACCTGGTCGGGCCGGGTCCGGGTTCGGGTCGGATTTTTGTAAAAACCCGAACCCGTTTCGGGTTTTTTTTAAAAAACTCAAACCCGACCCTATTTTTAATCGGACCGGGTAAAATCCGGCCCATTAGGGTCGGGCTGGACCGGGTATCCGCGGGTCGGGCAAAAATTGCCATCCCTAATATATTTTTGTTTCTTTCTTAAAAAAAGTATTATTTTTGTTTGCTTATTTATTATTATTTTTTCATGTGAAAAAGTATGAATCGACCCTTAACTTGATTGACCTTTGCCAAGGTCTAGGCGTATGTAATCACTCTCTCACATAAGCGCTTTGATCTTAGATATGCATGACCTACAATATCTTTCTTCCTATGAAAATACGATGCTTGGTGAAGGTCTCAAAGTAGCGTAAGTATTTAACTTAGGGCTATCCAAGGTTCAGATCAGGTTGGTTTTAGGGTTAATTCGCACCCAACACACTCAGATCGGGTGAAGAATCCATTGACCTACTGTCAATCGATTTGTTGATCAAAGTCTTTTTTGTGAATTCTTCAATGGGATGAGTCAAATTCGCCGGGTGTTTTAAGGTTTGAAGGAATAGAAAAACCGAAAGAAACCTAAACAATACACAAATATGGATGATAATGGGGCGAGGTGGGTCTAAAGGATGGGGTCTTTACCCTTGCCCCGCATGGTTTTGTCTTGTTTTACTCCATCCCCGCCTCGTCTTGCATGATGGGGAAAATTTTCTTGCCCCATCCCCACCCTTTTGGGCCCCGCAAAGCCCTACCTCACCCCATAAAACTCTACTTTTAGTTAATTTACCCACAACTATTACAATTGTTTTTAATAAAACATGTTTCGTTAATAAAAATATACTTGAAATTACAAATAATTTTATCTCATCAAATCAAACTAATTTTAGCAAAAATTGAATAATATTATTAAAGTATTTAACAAGACAATATCACAACAAAAACAAAAATCTCATAATATGAAATCAATGATTCAATAGTATATAAATTTGTTTATAATAAACACAAAAGAAAATGTTAAAATTAGTACCTTATTTTCAACCTTGTTAGAGAAATAAAAGAGGTAGAAAGCTTTGTTGGGTAGAATAAAATAAGCTGATAAATGTTTGTTTAAATAGTAGGGTTATAGGGTATGAAAAATTTACAATTTAACCCTTATCAATATAGGGCGGTGCAAGGCAGGGATGGGTTTAAACTTAGGGCGGTGCGGGCCGGGTCTAAAGAGTCTAAATCCATCCTCGCCTTGCCCTGTGGTGCAGGGCTAAAATCTCACCCCATCCCCGCCCCATTTCCTTTGCAGGGAGAGAAAAACTAGCGTAGGGCGAAGTGGGGAGGGGAGGGGCAAAATTGTCATTCCTATACACAACCATAATCCAAATAGCAATAACAAGATCACATATCCCAAATCTATAAGTTTGAGAGAGAGAGAGAGAGAGAGAGAGAGAGAGAGAGAGAGAGAGAGAGAGAGTAAAAATAAAATTTGAGAGAGAAGGATAACACTCAACCCATTGACAATGTGTTTGCAATGGAGATTGTTAAGGACATATTTTTATGTAATTGACATATCCTTTAACAAAACGCACTTTACTTGTATTTGGTTAAATCTAAGAAGGTTCAAGATGGTCATTACAAGTGGTTAAATTGAAGATATGAAGATTACTCAAGAACTACTCAAGAAGAGTGCAATCTGTAGGTCTCGATACCTCCTCAACAAAAGTTCGATCTGTCAAGATTCATTAAAACTCAACACATGTCTCGATCTGTCGAGCTTACGGGATTCAGACTATAGCCAACAACGTTTTTATTCTAAAAGAATAGTTGTTTATGAGTTTGTATAATCCTTATGGGACTAGGAAAAACCCAAAGTTTGTGGGTTTGTATAATCCTTATTGTACTAAAAAAGCCCAAGATTTGTGTAAACCTATTTGGAATAGGAGAGCCCATTAAGCTCCTATTTAAAGAAGGTGGAAAAAGGAAAACCTAACCCTAGAGAGCTTTATAAGGTTTTCTTTTTGAAACCTTAGCCTCCTCCTACAAAAGAAAGAGTTCTTGCTGCGTTTCTTGTACGCCATTGGGTTTTGTAACAAAGAAAAGTCTCTTGCACCAACATTGAAGATCTTATTGGTGTTTCTATGTGAAGCTGCTGCAAATCAACTACAACAATCAAAGGGTTGCTGTGGAGTTAGTTACGTACTGAGATCTGTGCATCATTGGTTAGTTATGTACTGGGAGCCATGCATTGAAAGGAGAGATTGTCGCTACATTATAAGTCCAATTGGGTATTGGGGTAAGGGTTCAACTGTAGGTTGGTATAAGGTACTGGGATTACTTTACTTGTAACTGCTTGTTGTGATAATAGTGGATTTTCGGGAGTGGTGACCTTAAAATCACTCAGTGGGGTTTTTGCCTTGGAGGTTTTCCCCATTCGTAAACAAATCACCGTGTCAACTTTATTTTCTGGTGCATTTAACTTAGTTGGTGATTTGTTTGTGTTACCACGCGTATTGCATGTTAATTAACTTAATTAATTCACTTGGTAAATTAATTGGTTAATTTATCACAAGGGGTCAATACATTCTTGACTTATCAGAGATGAGTTGGCAACTTTGTGATGGAGGTGAGTAGGTGACTTGCAATAGTGGTAGAACAATAGATCTAAAGACACAAGACCTAAACAACTGAAGCTTTAAAGTTGAAAGAGTTTGGTTTCCCTAGACTCCTGAGAAACTGATGCTTAAAAGGGTTGAAAAAAGTTAACTCACAAGTTGTTTCAAACTGGTGGGGTCCATTGGGTTTCAAACCCCCTAACTTGCCACTCAAATTGACCTTATCGTATCTTTATCTCTTAGAATCCTCGTCGATCACAATGGTGATTAGTTTCGTCGAAGTTTGGGTTAGATGGCTACAAGTTGGATGATTCTGTTAAGTCTAATCAAATGGTGGATAGCCCTAATTTCACTAAAATGAAGAAGGGGGTTCCTAACCCAATTTTTCAAAACATGCACTTATGATGGGTTTATCTTCATACTTGTGAAATCAAGTTATATATGATAAGTATATAAATAGTCACTTCTTAAAAAGTTGAAATGTAGACAATTCGGAAATGTTTAGGTCAATTCTATTAAAGAGATGAAGGTTAAGTTATGAAAGGAAAAAAAATTAAGGGTTCTCATCTATTAAATTTGCCAATAGCAAGTTTGAATTTCATTTCATGGGAACTGGAAAAGAAAAAAAAGGCTTCTGTAGTAACATGGTGTTGATGTTGTAAGAATTTTTATTCTACATAATGGTGATATGTAACACTCTTCCCACATGGGGATAGACCTCACAAGTTTGAGAATCACTCCCACTTAAGAGGGAATAACATAAAATATTCACACATAATTCTACCCCTAACGAACACCACCACAGAGTCCTACTTATCCTAAAGTCTATAGATGCCCTCCAAGAATAAATCATAATCCATACCAAGCACAAAATCCACAGCCACCTCCTTCATGTGAGTCATGTCACTCAGCTGGGAAATGTGTTGAAACCCTCCTAAATTGGATAATACACAGTACAACCCTAAACACCAATCAAAGGAACACCAAAGAAGTTCCCATAATGTGGCAAACCCTTCAACTTAACAACCTCATATGGCTTTCCATGCCTAGTCATCCAAGGTCATATTATCCACTCCCCTACATTCTCGAGTTTCAAAGGCTTATGATACTATCCTTCCTAATCCAATCTAGTCAAAAATAACCAGCATAGATTCTTTATAGAAATGTTTCATGTAAAGTTATGATTTACAACTATATATTTGTTGGCTTTAATTTTGTGTCAAACTTGATTGTATTTCTGTTTAAGCATTTCCCTGTGTTTTTGTGGGATTTAATGTAAGGGCTATGTGTGAGAGTTTGGTGAAGAATCTATGAAGAAGTGGTTTTCGCAACTTGACTCACAACTGCTGACCCACGAAACAAGCCATGTGAGAAGCACATGTTGAAATTTGAAGAGTCATTGACAAGTTGGATTCCGCGAGTGACTCGCGACCTAGGCCAGGTTGCGAGTGACTCATGACTCAGGCCCGCGAAACTTACTGCCTATTGCTTTTTGGAGTGTGACTTTTCCCATTCTTTACCAACACTATATAAAACCCTTATTACCCAAGAATTGTAAGAAGGAGTATTTTCTAAAAAGACTTTTGAGAGAGAAACCCCTAGCCAAACACTTGAGAGTTAGAGATTTTTTTACCCACAATCCTTTACATCATTTCTCTAAAGTTTCCATTTACTCCCAGCTCTCCATCTACACATTCTTAAGAGATTCTTAGTCCAAACACTTACCTCACCCACTCTAAGTGTTGATAGAAGTTTTGGTACCTTTGGTAAGCATTGGAAGAAGCCATTGAGTGGCAGATGCAATTGGGCGGACTTGTAGGATCTGGATAACTAGTGAAAACAAAACTTCGAGAAGTTCGTTGGCAATAGGAGCTTGAAGGGCTTAAGTACATTGGGTAGATTAGGCTTGGAGGGTCTTTTTGATATTCGTGTACTCTAACTTGTTCACTAGTGGATCCATTTCGACTTGGAGGGCTGAGGAAATGTTTTTCGCCGAGTACTTTGGTTTCCTCTTCGATAACACGTCTCGGTGTTATCTTTGTGTTTGTGTCTCTCTTCCCTACTCTTTAAGCTTTACATTTATTGCTTATTGTACTTGCTTATGGCTTAGAGTAGTGTTCCGGTTTATTGCGCTTGTTTTAATCTTGTTCCGCACTTAGATAATTTAGAGTAAAAAAAATTAGGCCGTAATTTAAAATTGGGGGTCTAAACAAGCATTAGTGTTTTCACACTAATTGAGCTTACATCTTAGATTACTACATAACCATAGCAACGATAAAATACACACAACAATGCAAGTACTCACATTCCTAACTCTGACAATGTGATAAAGATCTAACAATCTCAACTACTACATCAAAAATATAGAGAAAGAGAAGGAGATGCCACGTACTGTGGGGGATCATGACTAAATTGATATGATTAATATGAGATGGGAAAAGACCATCCCAATAATGGCTATAGTGAAAGCTTGGCGACAAAGAAAACTTTAACTCCATTTGGAGATAAACTCATATTGGAATTTATCAGATGCTCGGAACAAGATAATCAAGAAAGTAAGAAATCAAGAGGAATTAGGGGTGTGCATAAATTGGGTTGGGGTTTCTTTAATATGACCCATCATGGTTGGGTTGAAAAATCCAACATGATGGGGGTATTTTTTATCACAGAAATTTTCTAACTCTTTTAATCGCTAGGTCAAAAGATTTGTTGGGCTTTGAGTCCTCCATCAATGTAGGAACGACCATCGGGCCTAAATCCTATTTTGACCACAAAGGCACCTTTCGTACCGTCACCCCAGCAGCCCATTGTGTCCAAAGATAAACTAGCAAGATGAGTTAGTCAGCATACCGACGGGTGAAGGTACCTACAGGATGACAAGCACATCGATGGGTCAGGACGAACACCGACGAGGAAGACGAGCATACCGACAGGTAAGAACAGTTGCACTCCATGGTATTTGTGTGTTCCCCACTCATGTATCCCTATATGGAAAGAAATTGCACACCACATCCAAAAAACCTACTACACATTTGTATCTTCCTTGTATGGGAAGAAAAGTCTTAAGATCTTGAGGCCTTAACTCCAAATCTTCTCTACAAGGAAAGATCCTACATTTAAGGGATCTTGGTCAACTCTACACCACTATATAAGCACCAAGCCTCATCTCTCTTAAGGTACATGAAATTTGCTAGCTTTCACACTATTAAGTTCTTGGAGATTCTTCTATCACTAACTTAACATTCGGAGAGTTTTTGGCTGGCATCCTAACAGTTCTCTTTGTTGGTTCTTTATTCTCTTGTTCTTCTGGTACCCTAATTGGCGCACATATGGACGATTGGCTAGCTGACTATTTTGTTCATCATCAGTTAGCACTGTCTGTGGGAACAAGTGATTAGCCATATCACAACTTTTAAGACAAAGAGTTGCATGGTTCAGACACGATTAATGGCTACCATCATCCAGGAGACTGGAAACTCCTCCAACGCCTTGGAAAGGCAAGTGCAAACCTTCGCTATGATAGTTGAGCGGCTCACGCAACGAAATTAGGAGTTGGAGCAACCATTGAACTAGTGGAATGAATGATGTCCTGACGACCAATGTGACAAATGGGACAATGACAAGCGGAACGATAGTCACCTCTCGACGGGAGATAAGCAACAGAGGGAAGCCCAAGAAGAAAGCAACGTCGACAATAGGCGAAATCGATAGGACACTGACTGTCCATTCGAATTGGAACGCGGCGCAATACGCATGGAACAAGACATGCAGATGATGAAGGAAAAGATGGATATGATGATGAACGCTATGAGAGGGCGAGTGTCCACCAACTTAGACAAACTAGTCCAATGAACTGACTCGCCCTTTATAGTGCAGGTCACCTGTTGCCCCTTTCTAGGAAAATTCTGGATGCCACAGGTGGAGACGTATGATGAATTAAGGGATCCACTCGACCATATAGAGTTATTCAAGGCCCTCATGCACCTGCAAGGAGTCCTAGACGAAATCATGTGTAGAGTATTCTCCATTACACTCAAGGGACCAACTAGAGTATGGTTCAGCAAGGTAGCCCCCAATACCTTATGGAATTTCAAGGATTTAAGCGGACATTTCGTCACGCACTTCATTGGTGTGCAGAGATACAAGAGGTCCACGGCGAGCCTGCTAAATATCAAATGATGGGAGGACGAGAGCCTGAGGTTGTATGTAACTCCGTTCAATAAGGAGGCTTTTTCGATCAATGAAGCCAACGACATGGTCTTGGTCACAGCTTTCACCAATAGGCTCCAATCCAAGGAATTCCTTTTCTCTGTCTACAAGAATGATCCGAAGAAAATGGCTAACATGTTGTACCGAGCTATGAAGTACATGAATGCTGAGGATGCTATGATAGCTTGAGGGAGCAGACCAAAGAAAAAGGAGAAGCAGGATGACCCTTGTCCTGGCAGGGAAAGAAAGTTAGCCTAGACGAATGACATAAGGGATGACAGATGGTCGAGACCTCCTCTCGGAAGGGTTGCCAACTTCACCCCACAGAACACACCACTTGACCAAGTCATTATGCAAATAAGGGGCGACCTAGCACTGACATGGCTAGACAAGTTGAAAAGTGACCAAAACAAAAGGCCAAGGAACAAACATTGTCGTTTCCATCGAGACCATGGACACGACACTTTTAAGTGCTACGACTTGAAACAACAGATAGAAGCCCTTATCAAGTAAGGGAAACTAAAACGATTCGTCAGGAGAGAAAGAGTCGGAGAGAACCCGCCTAGGGATCTAGAGCCCAATCGAGGGATGGAAGAATGTCCGAGAGCTCCGATCGAAGAGATAAGGGTGATTGTAGGAGGAAGCATAATGGCTAGTTCCTTTAGGAATGCAAGAAAGACCTATCTGCGAATGGTGAAGAGCGTTTAGATCACCGATCGTCTACCCAAGCTAACAAGGATCGACGACCCATTTATCAATTTCACTAAAGAAGACACCTAGTGGCTCCACCATCCTTATGACAATGCCTTAGTCATCATCCTATCAATAGCTGACTTCAATACCCGACGGGTCTTAGTGGATAATGGGAGCTCGGCTGATATCCTCTACTATAATGCTTTCCAACATATGAGGATTGACTAGCTCGTAGGGTTTGGTGGTACCAAAGTGTTCCCCATTGGGTCCATTACCTTGCCAGTCACCATTGGCATCTATCCTCAGCAGCTGACCAAGGAAGTCACCTTTTTGAACGTCGACTGTTCCTCGGCCTATAATGCCATCATTGGATGACCAACTCTTAACACATAGAGAGCAGCCACCTTAACTTACCACCTGCTGGAGACTTGTGAGTGCTACATAGCTATGCTAAAAATGGATGATCACTTATAGGCCTTGAACATTGAAGAGCGCCAGGTAACGGTAGAACATACGGAAACCTTGGAAGATGTCTCTCTAGACAATGATCACCTGGACCAGATTACTTGCATCGGTGGTGTGCTGTTATAGGCAACCAAAAATAAAACCTATACTCCTAAAAATATATGTAGTAGTGCAAGTAAGGATCGTTCCCACAGAGAGTATCTAGCCTAATTTTATGCTACGTGAACAAGGAGGGGGGGGGTTTGAGTATAGTGAAAACAATTTTAAGAAAAACAACTAAGGAACAATTCAAATTAAAATATAGAAATCAATCAAAAGAACAAATCTTGGTCCAAGTCAACATCCACCATCAGAATTTTACAACTGATCATCAATGTAAGTATATATCAATTCACACTTTGATAATTCACCGTTGGAACTGTTTTCTTATCTCTTCTTAGTCACAATTAATTAGAAAACAAGCGATCTAATTAACCTTAACTACTAAACAACCCAAGACAAGCGCTAAAGGTTTAATCTAGTAGCAGCCTTAAGAATTAGAGAGATCGATGAAGCTAAACAACACAAACACAAGCGGTTGCATTTAATTTAGTTGAGCGTTCATCGTAAGATCTAATAATTTCTAACGCAGCAAATCATTAAATCTTGGTTGCTTCACAAATTAGAGAGATCAAACAATTACGAATTTGATATCTAACCTAGCAGTAGATTGCAACGAATAATAAACTAGTAGGCCTCCTAGTAATTAAATGAGACAATCATGAAAATAGACATAAGAACATCCAATATTCAAAGCATAAATTGAACAATAAAAACAAATTAGATCTCATAGCTTTATTGATTCCGAGGCTTCAGTTTCCTTTGACCAAGTATAAAAGTTTTAGCCACGTAGCGCCATGACAGAAAACTCGAAAGAGAAAATTATCGAAGAGGGGAGAGAAAGGCGTGTGTGTCAAATTCTGATTTCTCCTCCCCCTTTTACATGTTAATTCCCCCTTTCCCAAGCCTACAAAAACTCCTAAAAATATTCTAAATAATAATACCCAAATCTGACTAATTAAGGAAAATATTAAAAATAAAACAAAGTCCTAATATAACTAGGAAAGTGGTGTTTTTCAGCTGCAAATTTCGTGCATCAGATCTGGAAACTTTTGAAAATAAACCGCATCAGATCCGCGTATTAGAATTGCTGGCTAAGGAATGTTCCAGAACGTCAACAGTGTAGGTGCAGCAACTTCAAGCCCAATTTCGACCTTGATGCGACCCGTATCTCTCAAAACCCAAAACATGAAAGTTGTAGAGCTTTGTCTTGGCATTTCACAGCATCTTGAATCATCTCGATCGAATCTCAGATGAGAGAGTTATGCGCAGATTATGAAGCGATGTCAAAGTTGTCCAGAATCACCCAAATAACTACGTTTTGTACATAATGCCTCCATTTGCATCCTAGATCAAAATATAAGATTAATGAGTACATTTAGGCACCAAATAAGTATAAAAGAATAAACATTAAGGGAGAAAAATATGGCATTTTGCATTCTCATCAAATTCCCCCACACTTAACTTTTGCTCGTCCTTGGGCAAAACTCAAATTCACTTTCCCAAAAACACCAAGGTTGCAACACTATCAACAAAGAACAACCAAGCTCTTCAAAAATCATAACATATCATGAACAAACATTCTTAAACAACTTACAATTACTTAGTAAGCATTTTCACTCGAAGATGGAGTAAATTAAATATGTAGACCCTCACAGAAATAAACACTCGACTCTCATGTGTTTGAAGGGTATGTGTTTCACTCAAATTCATTCCTATGGAAATGATCTACCATAGGCTTGCATATCTTCTCATTCTCCACCACTGGGATCACAAGCATAACACGAATCATAAGGACTTTTCAAGGGTTGTAACGGGGTTTAGGATGAAGGCGGGAAATATTTGGGAATGTAGCTCAAAAGCCATCGAAACTAGTGGAGCAAAAATGAATCAACTTAAGCTCGAATATATAAGACATGTAAAACCAATCACTCCATTTAGCAACTTCCACCT